>JAJDFG010000253.1:337500-384603 GCA_021039105.1 Scomber colias
GCAACAATACAGCTGCTTCAGTCTTGGTTATCACTTGTCTTTACACTCAATGCTCCACTGACATTTCTACTATTTTTGTTGCAGTTGGGCTGACCGGTGCTGGGAAGAAGAAAGCTATTATTTTGACTTTTAAGCAGGTTTTAAAGGTGATTGACTGTTGAGGGTGAAGGGTTACGTTGCTCGATGCTCAATATTGACTTTTTTGCCGATATCCAATATTCCGATATTCCCCAACTGTTAATTTCCGATACCAATATATTCAGACTTTTTACACCCAAACTGTTAGGTAACAACTGCTTGGAAGCCAACTTCGAATCTAGGCAGCGCCATCATGATCATGAATTTCAGGTGCATGCTGGGAAAAATAAAAACACGGATTCTACTTATATGGGCATGAGGTGGGGCAATGGGCGAAGCCATGGGTGGAGCGGGGAGGTTGGTATGGTTGCAAGGGCTGGATATCGAGGACATTGAGCAATCAACCTGTCAATCACGACGTGGCCAGGCCCTAATGCATACCCTGCTTTATCGTCACATATAAAATCAGGGAGGCCAAAATGTCCCAAATGAACATCATACTGCATTGAAGAAGGCTTTAAACTAGCGATTGAGACCATAAACACATTTTGAAAACGTTTACTGAGGTTAGAAATCAAGTGAGAAGTTGGTGAATTCTCCATTGACTTGTATAGAGATGGTCGCCCCCTGGTGGCCTTTTGCTACAATGCAGTTCTAAGTTACTTTCATTTCAGAGGACCGGAGCTCCCTGCCTGCTAACAACATAACTCCTCCTATTCTCCTATTGTGGAATTAACACATTATGCCTAATTTTATTGTGATGCCCCACTGGATGCAAACATAAATACAACATGGCTTTCCAAATGTAAACACTGTCTGTGCAAAATAAGAGAACAACTTCAACTTAAGTTATGGAAAAAAGTGCCAATGTGGCACTGCCATATTTATTATGCTGCTTTGCATCATTTACTATCCGTAGGACACACTTGGAAATAGTTCCAAACCACAGACATAAGCCCCGTGTCTGGAGGCGGGACCTTTACAGGAAGTCCTTTCCCTCGCTCCTCTCAGCTGTTGTGTCTCCAGCAGAGTAGCACCTAGATAGGACCCACCGTACTCTGACGGTGATGTCACAGAGGCGACTCACCAAATACATAACAGAGAAAATGACAACGAGGAGGTAAACCTGGTTTCTGTTTGTGTGTTCGTGTACATGGCGGTGGACGCTATGAACTTGTTAGCAGCAGTTAGCGACCCACGAGTCTAGCGTGTTGTTGTTGATTTACGTCATCAAGCGCGCGCCGGTAAACGTCCCATACTGCGTTCATGCAGGCTCGGAAATACTGAAGCCTACAGAACAAACATCGGTTATAAAATCCTGATAAGATACTTCCGATATTACATTTTTAAGTAAATATCGGCCGATAATATCGGACATCCCTAGTTACGTTAAATCTGAGCATGTCAGATACCACATGGAGACCATACGACCTGAGGGAGCGTGTATATGTTCCCTCAGTTCAATATATAATACATATATAATATTTATATCTGGATTTTCACAGATGAAACGTTATGTGCATTAGAGAAATTGGTGAACAATGAACTGATCTACTACTAAGTATTGTGACTCAGATCCCTTCTAAAGAGCTAGAATCTGATGTGGCCATTTCATGCAGTCATGAATGTCGCAACACTATTGCAGCAGTGCTGTTTCACTGGAAGTTGAATGCACTGAGAAGGAGGGGCTATCAGTGATAGATATTAAGTAAAGGCAGTACAAGATATAGATCATCTTAGTAGGAAGAAGACTCTCCCTGCAACAGAACAATGAACACTGGTAAGATACTTCAAACATGTACTACCTCTCTCTGCGATAGCATGAAGTTAATCTGGCATTAATTCTTGCTTAACTCATTTTAAAATGGTATGCATAAACCTTCATTACAGTCAGGCATGTAATCCGTAGTATTATCTCATCATTGAAATTGACTGAAATAAGTGAGAAAGTCAACTTGCAAGTGAATATTAAGTATTCTGTGACTCCCAGTCTAATCTACTACTGTGCAGTGGAGAAAAGAAAATAATCATTTGAAAATACAGTACTATAAACTACAAAAAGTATGCAGTTAATTGAAATCTGATTAATTGTGTTATCTGGTTAAAGAAGTAATTAAATAACCCCAACCGGTTGAGGCAGATGGCTGCCCACTTTGAGCCTGGTTCTGTCTGAGGTTTCTTCCCGTTCAAAGGGAGTCTTTTCTTGCCTGATGAGTACAGTTTAGACCTACTCTGTGTAAAGTGCCTTGAGATTACTTCTGTTGGGATTTGGTGCTATATAAAGATTAATTGATTGATTAAATTAAAATGTAGTTTTCTCACTACATGTTGCAGAATGGGCCGAGGTTGACTTTAATAACCATTTCTTCTTTGTTTTTTAGATAACATCACTGCGTCTGATCGGATTAGAAGTGAAGTACGAACAGCCTATCTGGTCATCGACTGTGTGATATCGGTGGTTGGGATGGTGGGCAACGGTCTAGTCATCTACGTGACAGGCTTCAGGATGAAGAGAACAGTCCACTCCATTTGGTTTCTCAACTTGGCCCTGGCTGACTTCCTTTTTACAGTCTTCCTGATTTTCTATATCATTGCTCTCTCTCAAGACTACTGGCCATTTGGACTTTTCATGTGCAAGCTCGAAACCTTTGTGATTGTACTCAATATGTTTGCCAGTGTATTTTTTCTGATGGCCATAAGTCTGGATCGTTGCCTGTGCACCTGTGCAGTGGTATGGGCACGAAACAATCGCACTGTTTGCAAAGCTCAACTCATAAGTGTTGTTATCTGGTTGATAGCTATGATCTGCAGCATCCCTTATGCCACTTTTCGCAAACTTGTGGAGAAGAATGGGAAGACTTCCTGTGTTTATACAAAGGACAAGACACTGTGGTTGTTCCTTGTTATTTTTAGTTTTATTATGGCCTTCCTCATCCCATTCCTGGTAATAACAGCATCTTATGTGGCCGTAAGTGTTCGTACAAGGCGCCTGCAAAGTGCAAGGAAACAGAGATCTCGTAGAATCATTCTGTCTGTGATTCTAGCATTCTTCTTGTGCTGGTTGCCCTATCAGGTTTATAGGTTTTTAGAGTTCAGTACTCCTGATAACCCACAACTGAAAGTCATTAATGACCATGGATATCTTCTGACTACGAGTCTGGCTTTTCTGAACAGCTGCCTGAACCCCATTCTCTATGTTTTCATGTGTGATGAATTCCAGAAGAAGCTTAAGCAGTCTATATTCCTCGTCTTTGAGAGCGCTCTGGCAGAGGACAGAGACACTTCTCAGAAGTCTGACTCTGCTGTAGCTGTGCAGAGTAGTAGCACAGTCAGTTCCTTTAACTTGACAGAAAGCAGAGTCGACACAACTGAGGAGAGAGAGACACTGAGCACTGAATAAGAAAAGTGGAGCGCAAGTGGAAACTGATTCAGACAGTACATCTGTTCACAGTAAAAAACAAGAAAAACTAGATTACTACAGTATGTGTGATTTTAATGTTTATGTTAAAGTGTCTACTCATGACAAGTAAGATGTCACCCTGACTATCCTGTTAATTTTGTTTAACCTTCCACCTTCATAAAGCATTTGGTTACATCACAGCCCCAGATCTGCTCTGCTTCAGCCTGGACCCAGGTCTAATCAGCTAGAAGCACCAAAAACACCTCTGGGTATACTGTGAGTTTAGCATGTAAATATGAAGCACTTTGTGTAATTATGAATGTAAAACATTTAAAGCTTTCTATGTATCATCATAATATAACTTTAAGACATCAGATAATGGTTTGCCTGTAATTCAGCTGATAAAAAATATCAGTTGTATGTTTGTTTTATGTTTGTAAGATTTGATGCAGCTTATTTATGTTTATTGAATTTCTGTTACAAAACATTGATCTTCAATAATTGAGCTTTACATATTTCAATATAGTAAATAAAAACATTGATAAACTGTCGATGAGCTGTTCTCTTCCTCTTCATCTGACCCAACAAACATGAGTACACACTACTCACCATACAGGATATCACATGTGCAGTATATGCTTGACTGCTTGTTTGTGAATCAAACCACTCTCAGATGATATCAGAGCCCACATTAAAAAAACTTAACAAAACTCTTTGACGCACATATTCATATTAATCCTTATCTACCCTACAAATCTTGTAGGTTAACACTATCTTGTTTTACATCAGTACTTTGCATGCTTTCCTCAGTTTGCAACTTGCAAGGTTGTTATCACAGAAGCACTCACTGCCTTGGTGTGCATTCTGAATTAAACACTATTAAGCATTAGAAGATGACATAATAAAGCCTTTGCAACTTCCCCAATTCTCCGTTTCAGTCTTGTTACTCAACAACTAACTTCTCACTTTTTGCTGACATACATGCACATACAAATGCAGAAGCACATGTAAAGAATAACCAAAGAGTAACCAATGTAGTTGCCAATATGGCACTGCTATATTTATTATGCTGCTTTGCAGTCATTGCAAATTGCACATTTACTATCCGTACGACACACTTGGAAATAGTTCCAAACACAGACATAAGCCCCGTTTCTGGAGGCGGGACCTTTACAGGAAGTCCTCTCACTCACTCCTCTTAGCTGTTGTGTCTCCAGCAGAGTAGCACCTAGATAGGACCCATTCAAGGATTTTCACAGATGAAACATGTTATGTGCATTAGAGAAATTGGTGAACAATGAACTGATATACTAATACGTACTGCGTGTGTATCCAAAGTGTGATTCGGATCACTTCTAAAGAGCCACTGATTAGAATCTGATTGGTCGTGAATGTCGCAACACTATTGCAGCAGTGCTGTTTCATTGGTAGTTGAATGCACTGAGAAGGAGGAACTATCAGTGATAGATATTAAGTAAAGGCAGTACAAGATATTGATCATCTTAGTAGGAAGAAGACTCTCCCTGCAACAGAACAATGAACACTGGTAAGATACTTCAAACATGTATTACCTCTCTCTGCGATAGCATGAAGTTAATCTGGCATTAATTCTTGCTTAACTCATTTTAAAATGGTATGCATAAACCTTCATTACAGTCAGGCATGTAATCCGTAGTATTATCTCATCATTGAAATTGACTGAAATAAGTGAGAAAGTCAACTTGCAAGTGAATATGAAGTATTCTGTGACTCCCAGTCTAATCTACTGTGCAGTGGAGAAAAGAAAATAATCATTTGAAAATACAGTACTAAAAACTACAAAAAGTATGCAGTTAATTGAAATTTGATTAATTGTGTTATCTGGTTAAAGAAGTAATTAAATAACCCCAACCGGTTGAGGCAGATGGCTGCCCACTTTGAGCCTGGTTCTGTCTGAGGTTTCTTCCCGTTCAAAGGGAGTCTTTTCTTGCCTGATGAGTACAGTTTAGACCTACTCTGTGTAAAGTGCCTTGAGATTACTTCTGTTGGGATTTGGTGCTATATAAAGATTAATTGATTGATTAAATTAAAATGTAGTTTTCTCACTACATGTTGCAGAATGGGCCGAGGTTGACTTTAATAACCATTTCTTCTTTGTTTTTTAGATAACATCACTGCATCTGAACCATCTTCGGATGATGGGATTAGAAGTGAAGTGCGAACAGCCTATCTGGTCATCTACTGTGTGATCATCGTTGTTGGGATGGTGGGCAACGGTCTAGTCATCTACGTGACAGGCTTCAGGATGAAGAGAACAGTCCACTCAATTTGGTTTCTCAACTTGGCCCTGGCTGACTTCCTTTTTACAGCCTTCTTGATTTTTTTAACAATTTCTCTCTCTCAAGACTACTGGCCATTTGGACTTTTCATGTGCAAGCTCAACAACTTTGTGAGTGTACTCAATATGTTTGCCAGTGTATTTTTTCTGATGGCCATAAGTCTGGATCGTTGCCTGTGCACCTGTGCAGTGGTATGGGCACGAAACAATCGCACTGTTTGCAAAGCTCAACTCATAAGTGTTGTTATCTGGTTGATGGCTATGATCTGCAGCATCCCTAATGCCACTTTTCGCAAACTTGAGGAGAAGAATGGGAAGACTTCCTGTTTTTATACAAAGGACAGGACACTGTGGTTGTTCCTTCTTATTTTTCGGTTTATTACGGCCTTCCTCATCCCATTCCTGGTAATAACAGCATCTTATGTGACCATAAGTGTTCGTACAAGGCGCCAGCAAAGTGAAAGGAAACAGAGATCTCGTAGAATCATTCTGTCTGTGATTCTAGCATTCTTCTTGTGCTGGTTGCCCTATCAGGTTTATAGGTTTTTAGAGTTCAGTACTCCTGATAACCCACAAATGAAAGTCATTATTGAACATGGATATCCTCTGACTACGTGTCTGGCTTTTCTGAACAGCTGCCTGAACCCCATTCTCTATGTTTTCATGTGTGATGAATTCCAGAAGAAGCTTAAGCAGTCTATATTCCTCGTCTTTGAGAGCGCTCTGGCAGAGGACAGAGACACTTCTCAGAAGTCTGACTCTGCTGTAGCTGTGCAGAGTAGTAGCACAGTCAGTTCCTTTAACTTGACAGAAAGCAGAGTCGACGCAATTGAGGAGAGAGAGACACTGAGCATTGAATAAGAAAAGTGGAGCGCAAGTGGAAACTGATTCAGACAGTACATCTGTTCACAGTAAAAAACAAGAAAAACTAGATTACTACAGTATGTGTGATTTTAATGTTTATGTTAAAGTGTCTACTCATAACAAGTAAAATGTCACCCTGACTATCCTGTTAATTTTGTTTAACCTTCCACCTTCATTAAGCATTTGGTTACATCACAGCCCCAGATCTGCTCTGCTTCAGCCTGGACCCAGGTCTAATCAGCTAGAAGCACCAAAAACACCTCTGGGGGTATACTGTGAGTTTAGCATGTAAATATGAAGCACTTTGTGTAATTATGAATGTAAAACATTTAAAGCTTTCTATGTATCATCATAATATAACTTTAAGATATCAGATAATGGTTTGCCTGTAATTCAGTTGATAAAATATCAGTTGTATGTTTGTTTTATGTTTGTAAGATTTGATGCAGCTTATTTATGTTTACTGAATTTCTGTTACAAAACATTGATCTTCAATAATTGAGCTTTACATATTTCAATATAGTAAATAAAAACATTGATAAACTGTCGATCAGCTGTTCTCTTCCTCTTCATTTGACCCAACAAACATGAGTACACACTACTCACCATACAGGATATCACATGTGCAGTATATGCTTGACTGCTTGTTTGTGAATCAAACCACTCTCAGATGATATCAGAGCCCACATTAAAAAAACTTAACAAAACTCTTTGACGCACATAGTCATATTAATCCTTATCTACCCTACAAATCTTGTAGGTTAACACGATCTTGTTTTACATCAGTACTTTGCATGCTTTCCTCAGTTTGCAACTTGCAAGGTTATTATCACAGAAGCACTGACTGCCTTGGTGTGCATTCTGAATTAAACACTATTAAGCATTAGAAGATGACATAATAAAGCCTTTGCAACTTCCCCAATTCTCCGCTTCAGTCTTGTTACTCAACAACTAACTTCTCACTTTTTGCTGACTTACATGCACATACAAATGCAGAAGCACATGTAAAGAATAACCAATGAGTAACCAATGTAGTTGCCAATATGGCACTGCCATATTTATTATGCTGCTTTGCAGTCATTGCAAATTGCAAATTTACTATCCGTAGGACACACTTGGAAATAGTTCCAAACACAGACATAAGCCCCGTTTCTGGAGGCGGGACCTTTACAGGAAGTCCTCTCACTCACTCCTCTTAGCTGTTGTGTCTCCAGCAGAGTAGCACCTAGATAGGACCCATTCAAGGATTTTCACAGATGAAACGTTATGTGCATTAGAGAAATTGGTGAACAATGAACTGATATACTAATACGTACTGCGTGTGTATCCAAAGTGTGATTCGGATCACTTCTAAAGAGCCACTGATTAGAATCTGATTGGTCGTGAATGTCGCAACACTATTGCAGCAGTGCTGTTTCATTGGTAGTTGAATGCACTGAGAAGGAGGGGCTATCAGTGATAGATATTAAGTAAAGGCAGTACAAGATATAGATCATCTTAGTAGGAAGAAGACTCTCCCTGCAACAGAACAATGAACACTGGTAAGATACTTCAAACATGTACTACCTCTCTCTGCGATAGCATGAAGTTAATCTGGCATTAATTCTTGCTTAACTCATTTTAAAATGGTATGCATAAACCTTCATTACAGTCAGGCATGTAATCCGTAGTATTATCTCATCAATGAAATTGACTGAAATAAGTGAGAAAGTCAACTTGCAAGTGAATATTAAGTATTCTGTGACTCCCAGTCTAATCTACTGTGCAGTGGAGAAAAGAAAATAATCATTTGAAAATACAGTACTAAAAACTACAAAAAGTATGCAGTTAATTGAAATCTGATTAATTGTGTTATCTGGTTAAAGAAGTAATTAAATAACCCCAACCGGTTGAGGCAGATGGCTGCCCACTTTGAGCCTGGTTCTGTCTGAGGTTTCTTCCCGTTCAAAGGGAGTCTTTTCTTGCCTGATGAGTACAGTTTAGACCTACTCTGTGTAAAGTGCCTTGAGATTACTTCTGTTGGGATTTGGTGCTATATAAAGATTAATTGATTGATTAAATTAAAATGTAGTTTTCTCACTACATGTTGCAGAATGAGCCGAGGTTGACTTTAATAACCATTTCTTCTTTGTTTTTTAGATAACATCACTGCGTCTGATCGGATTAGAAGTGAAGTACGAACAGCCTATCTGGTCATCTACTGTGTGATCATCGTGGTTGGGATGGTGGGCAACGGTCTAGTCATCTACGTGACAGGATTCAGGATGAAGAGAACAGTCCACTCCATTTGGTTTCTCAACTTGGCCCTGGCTGACTTCCTTTTTACAGCCTTCTTGATTTTTTTAACAATTTCTCTCTCTCAAGACTTCCACTGGCCATTTGGACTTTTCATGTGCAAGCTCAACAACTTTGTGAGTGTACTCAATATGTTTGCCAGTGTATTTTTTCTGATGGCCATCAGTCTGGATCGTTGCCTGTGCACCTGTGCAGTGGTATGGGCACGAAACAATCGCACTGTTTGCAAAGCTCAACTCATAAGTGTTGTTATCTGGTTGATGGCTATGATCTGCAGCATCCCTAATGCCACTTTTCGCAAACTTGAGGAGAAGAATGGGAAGACTTCCTGTTTTTATACAAAGGACAAGACACTGTGGTTGTTCCTTCTTATTTTTCGGTTTATTACGGCCTTCCTCATCCCATTCCTGGTAATAACAGCATCTTATGTGACCATAAGTGTTCGTACAAGGCGCCAGCAAAGTGAAAGGAAACAGAGATCTCGTAGAATCATTCTGTCTGTGATTCTAGCATTCTTCTTGTGCTGGTTGCCCTATCAGGTTTATAGGTTTTTAGAGTTCAGTACTCCTGATAACCCACAAATGAAAGTCATTATTGAACATGGATATCCTCTGACTACGTGTCTGGCTTTTCTGAACAGCTGCCTGAACCCCATTCTCTATGTTTTCATGTGTGATGAATTCCAGAAGAAGCTTAAGCAGTCTATATTCCTCGTCTTTGAGAGCGCTCTGGCAGAGGACAGAGACACTTCTCAGAAGTCTGACTCTGCTGTAGCTGTGCAGAGTAGTAGCACAGTCAGTTCCTTTAACTTGACAGAAAGCAGAGTCGACGCAATTGAGGAGAGAGAGACACTGAGCATTGAATAAGAAAAGTGCAAGTGGAAACTGATTCAGACAGTACATCTGCTCACAGTAAAAAACAAGAAAAACTAGATTACTACAGTATGTGTGATTTTAATGTTTATGTTAAAGTGTCTACTCATGACAAGTAAGATGTCACCCTGACTATCCTGTTAATTTTGTTTAACCTTCCACCTTCATAAAGCATTTGGTTACATCACAGCCCCAGATCTGCTCTGCTTCAGCCTGGACCCAGGTCTAATCAGCTAGAAGCACCAAAAACACCTCTGTGGGTATACTGTGAGTTTAGCATGTAAATATGAAGCACTTTGTGTAATTATGAATGTAAAACATTTAAAGCTTTCTAAGTATCATCATAATATAACTTTAAGACATCAGATAATGGTTTGCCTGTAATTCAGTTGATAAAAAATATCAGTTGTATGTTTGTTTTATGTTTGTAAGATTTGATGCAGCTTATTTATGTTTACTGAATTTCTGTCACAAAACATTGATCTTCAATAATTGAGCTTTACATATTTCAATATAGTAAATAAAAACATTGATAAACTGTCAATGAACTGTTTTCTTCCTCTTCATTTGACCCAACAAACATGGGTACACACTACTCACCATACAGGATATCACATGTGCAGTATATGCTTGTAAAAAACTTAACAAAACTCTTTGACGCACATATTCATATTAATCCTTATCTACCCTACAAATCTTGTAGGTTCACACGATCTTGTTTTACATCAGTACTTTGCATGCTTTCCTCAGTTTGCAACTTGCAAGGTTGTTATCACAGAAGCACTGTGCCTTGGTGTGCATTCTGAATTAAACACTATTAAGCATTAGAAGATGACATAATAAAGCCCATATAAATGTAGTCTTTGCAACTTCCCCAATTCTCCGTTTCAGTCTTGTTACTCAACAACTAACTTCTCACTTTTTGCTGACTTACATGCACATACAAATGCAGAAGCACATGTAAAGAATAACCAATGAGTAACCAATGTGGTTGCCAATATGGCACTGCCATATTTATTATGCTGCTTTGCAGTCATTGCAAATTGCACATTTACTATCCGTACGACACACTTGGAAATAGTTCCAAACACAGACATAAGCCCCGTTTCTGGAGGCGGGACCTTTACAGGAAGTCCTCTCACTCGCTCCTCTCAGCTGTTGAACTGAACTGAACTGCTGCTCAGAAGCCAATAGTTTCGAATCTAGGCAGCGCCATCTTGAAAATTTCAGGTGCATGCTGGGAAAAATAAAAACACGGATTCTACTTCTATGGGCATGAGGCGGAGCTATGGGCGGAGCGGGGAGGTTGCTATGGTTGCGAGGGCTGGATCTCGAGGACATTGGGCAATCAACCTGTCAATCAGGACGTAGCCACGCCCTAATGCATACCCTGCTTTATCGTCACATATAAAATCAGGGAGGCCAAAATGTCCCAAATGAACGTCATACTGCATTGAAGAAGGCTTTAAACTAGCGATTGAGACCATAAACACATTTTGAAAACGTTTACTGAGGTTAGAAATCAAGTGAGAAGTTGGTGAATTCTCCATTGACTTGTATAGAGACGGTCGCCCCCTGGTGGCCTTTTGATAGAATGCAGTTCTAAATTACTTCCGCGTTGGCCTCATTTCAGACAACCGGAGCTCCCCGCCTGCTCCGAACCAGCATGATGGAAAAGGGGTAAAGGACACCTTACAAAGGAACATATAACACAACAACAGTACATCAAACAATATAAATCAGGTAACATTTAGTGCAAGAATAAATATGAATGTTAGAGGTGTTCTTTTCCCCAGTGAGTGCTTGTGTGGTGGCTTATTCAGCAACAGTAAAACGTGTTCATGTTTGCAAGTTGGATAAGATGGAGACTTTAGCAGGAAAGCTAATGTGGATTGTTGTTCAGAGTCTGTGGCTCTTTTGTTGTGTTGCAGGATGATATCAGGCTCAGTGGGACATCTGCTCTGCCTTTGCTAGAACGCCATGTTATCACTCTATGCAATGATTTGCAGAAGATTGAAGATTTTATTTGCTGTATCAAAATAAAGACTCCAGCTACATAAGTGAATGATGGAGTGGTGTTTGAAATAATGTAAGACTAGAGGACACCCTCAAAGGAGAACACAGGACAAGTGATTTAAAGAGCAGATTTGTTGCTGTAGCAGACAAAAGGTAATTTAATTTCAGCAGAACTTCACATGGCCTAAGGAAAAAATTACTTTCTGACTTCACTGCAGGGCCAAACCATTCTGGTGGAGGGCCATTGGCCTCACAAGATGCTGTTTTCAACTCAGCAAATTAGATATCATGACCTACATCAGACGGAAAGAAATCTGTTTGTGCGAGGTGAAGATGGTAAACAAGCACATTCAAAAAACATCGCCACACACTCTCTGTTGACTCTAGAGGTGTTTCAGCCTTCACCAGCAGCGGCCTTCAAACTCTACTAATAAAACCCACAGGACCTGGTCTCTTTATGTGTGTTTACAGTACATCAGTGTGTGTGTGTGTGTGTGTGTGTGTGTGTGTGTTGTGTTCATAGTTACGGGTATTGCACACAAAAAGACTATTTATTTCCCCCGCAGGAATCATGAAAACTTCATCTCAGCGGCTTCACCCTGAGCTTTTGTTCACACGAGTTTGAGTGGGAGACAAGTGTGTGTGTGTGTGTGTGTGTGTGTGTATGTGTGTGATTGTTTGTGTCTATGTTTAGCCTGCAATTTTTATGACCAGTTGTCCCAGTTACCGTGGCAACCCTCCGAGACAAGCGGTCAGGTATAATTGAATCAGAGTCTCTGTTGTTTCTCTCTGCTGATTGTTTTCTTTCCTTTTTATTCATCTATCTGAACAGCACTACAGGCCCAACGCAGTTTAGGATCACTTCAATAAATAGTTACAGTTAAACTGATTTTCCTCAATTTTCCATTAGCATTGATCACTTCACACCTAGAAACACCCAAAAAGTAAAAGAAAATATTAAAGTTCCATCATTTTTCCACCACCAAACATCTGCATAGGCACATCTGACATTCAGAAGGTTATAAATACAATTACTGAACAATTACCTTCTCATTCAGAGACCCATTTCTTTAAGCAGCAGGTGAAGGACAAATCAGTGCAGGCGGGTGAGAGCAGCGCTACTGTCATGCTTGTAGAAGTTATAACTTTTGACAGTTTTAATGAATATGTTAGTCTGCCAGTGGCTCCACTCCAGCATAGTGTAATTTGTCAGCGGCTGCCCGTCCATCCATCTCTCCATCCATCTATGTTAATTCAGGTTATAGTAGCAGCAGGTCCGGTAACATAGACGTCATAATATATATTCATTATTTTTTAATTAACCCTCCTGTTGTCCTCGAGGAAGGAAGGAAGGAAGGGAGGAAGAAGGAAGGAAAGGAGGACGGAAGGAAAGGAGGGAGGGAGGAAGGAAGGGAAAGAAAGAGGGAAGGAAGGAAAGAAAGAGGGAAGGAAGGAAGGTAGGAGGGAGTGAGTAAAGAAGGAACGATGGAGGGAGGGAGAAAGGAAGGAATGGAGGAAGGAAAGAAGGAAGGGAGGAAAGAAAGAGAGAAGGAGGGAGGAAGGACAGACGGAAGGAAGGAAGGATGGAAGGGAGGAAAAAGGAAGGAAAGGAGGGATGAAAAAATAAGTAAAGGTGGAAGGAAGGAAGAGAAAGACGGAGGAAAGGAAGGAAGGAAAGGAGAGAGGAAGAAAGGAAAGAAGGAAGGGAGGAAAGAAGGGAAGGAAGGACGAAGGAAAGAAGGAAGGAAGGTAGGAGGGAGGGAGAAAGGGAAGAAGGAAGGAAGGTAGGAGGGAGGGAAGATTTGATGTAATCTAAACAAAAACTTCAACTTTCATCAGAGAGATATTTTTGTTATTTGCTATTTGACACTTATTTATAGTATTGAATTGTCACTGTTTTAAACCAAAAAGCAAACAGAGATCTGAAGTCATTACATCACTTTCTGTTTAGCTTCTGTAACTCAATGCAATCTCTCATTCAGTGTTTATCTCATGTTGTCTGGCTGCTATTAGAAGTCAAAACTGTCATGATTTTAGTTGAGTTATGAGTTCCAGCTCCCATTAGAGAACTACGCTTTATAATTAACTCAAGCCTTGGCAAGCTTGATAACGAGCTACTAGTTAGAATCAGGTGTGTTAGAGTGAGGAGAAACCTAAAACATGCAGGGCAGCAGCTCACAGACTTGTCTCCTCTGTTGAATTGTGACATTTAAGACACAAACATGGAGGGTTTTTAGGAAATGGTGTTTATAGTTGACAGGCGGATCGGTGCAGATGCAGGTGTTGTACTGGACCTGTCCTGCTGAAGAAAAGGCTGATCCTGAAGGTGAAGCTCTCAATTTACCAGTCAGTCTATGTCCCAACCCTCACCTACAGTCACAAGCTTTAGGTAGTGACTAAAAGAATGAGATCACAGATACAAGAGGCCGAAATGAGTTCCCTCCGGAGAGAGTCGCTGCTCCTTCACATTGAAAGGAGCGAGATGAGGTGGTTTGGGCATCTGGTTAAGGCCCATTTATGCTTAACGTTAAATACGGATACGGACGGAGCCTTCTGTCCGTGCTCTGCGTTCATTTCATCCGTATTTCTGCACGTTTCCATAAAGCTTACTGTGGTATCGCAGCTTATCATTGGTTATTGTTGTATGTTTCACTCCTTATTTGCAGGATATATTACATATCTAGTGCTGTAGTACCTGAGAGTCCAGCAGAGGGCGTATTGAGTATAATGTAGAGTTCAAGGTCTATGTTAATTAGAGAGAAGAAGACATGCAGGAGTCATGTAGAAATTACAGAGTTCATTATTGTACGCTGCACGGGATTCATTAAAGAAAATGAACGTTGGTCTAAAGAGTGGACATTTGATTCTTTTAGTGAAGATGCAACATCTTTTTGGCGACGAGGATTATTAAGGGGGAAGGAGGACGTCGAACGGACTTTGAAAGAAAGAACGTGACGGGAGCAGGCTACAGGTTTGGCTAGCCTTCAGTGTATGCAGTTAGCATCTGGCTAAGAAGTGGAAAAATGGCTACAATAGGCACGCTGGCTGCGTTTGACCCAAAGAATCAGACGTGGGATGAGTATACTGAAATACTCGAGCAGTTTTTCGCGGCTAATGGGATCGACGAGGCAGAAAAACAAAGAGCTATACTGATAAGTGTAGTCGGAGCAGCGACCTACAGCCTGATGCGAAACCTTCTCAGCCCGGCTAAGCCCAAAGACAAAACCTTCCAAGAGCTAGTACTCCTAATGAAAAATCACTTCGACCCAAAGCCCAGTGAAATTGTGCAGAGGTACAAATTTGACTCTCGTTCCCGCAAGCCCAATGAATCAGTTATGGACTACGTAGCTGAGCTGCGTAGGCTGGCGCAGGATTGCAACTATGGCAACACCTTGCAACAGATGTTGAGAGACAGGATCGTCTGCGGGATTAATGATGATCGAATCCAGAGGCGTCTCTTGTCAGAAACAGACCTCACTTTTGACAAGGCTCTGTCAATCGCGGTATCACTGGAGACTGCAAATAAAAATGTGCAGGATCTGCAGACCTCGGGGGCTACAGCAAAATGCTTCAGCCTCACCAAAGGGCAGCAGGAGGTTCGCACCTTTAAAGGAGAAGGCAGAGAGTGTTACCGATGCAAAGGGACCAAGCACACAGCAGCAGACTGTAAGTACAAACAAGAAAAATGTCATGCTTGCGGTAAAGTGGGACATCTTGCAAGAGCTTGTAGAAGCAAAGCTAAACTTAACCAGAAAAGGTATGGATATGCAAGCGCAAAGAATGACAAAAAACAGAGTTCACACTACCATTCTCACAAAGTATGGGAGACAGAGGATAAAAGTAAAAGTGATAGCTCTGAAGAGGACTCTTTCACATTGAACTGTGTTAAGTGCAGAAAAGAGCACAAGAACAAACTGTACAGGTTGGGGCGTCGGAGTGTGGTGCATCTGAGAAAAGTAGACCCTTACACTGTGGATATGCAACTTGATGGAAAAAATGTAAACTTCGAAGTAGACACGGGGTGTTGCTTAACAGTCATGAATGAAGAGACATTCAAAGCAACATGGAGACACACCAAACTCCCTAGTCTGCGGCCCATCAAAATCAAGCTGGAAACTTATACAGGGGATCCTGTTAAGGTGATTGGAGCAACGCTTGTCAGCGTTAGATACAAGCAGCAGAAAAGAAATCTGCCCCTTGTGGTGGTCGAAGGAGACGGCCCCAGCTTGCTAGGACGAGGCTGGCTAGAGGAGATAAACCTGGACTGGAGAGAAATAAAAAACAGTCGTAAAGACAGAAGACTACACCAGGTTAAGACAACGAAAAAAACACTACAGCAAGTTCTAAGCAAACGGGAGAATGTTTTCAAAGAGGAGTTGGGCACCCTGAAAGGCATGAAAGCAGCGATCCATGTGAAAGGTGATGCCACTCCACGCTTCTTCCGTCCACGGTCTGTTCCCTTTGCCATGCGAGCCAAAGTCGACGAGGAAATAGACAGACTGTTGCAAGAGGGCATCATCTCGCCTGTGAAATACGCTGAATGGGCAGCACCAGTTGTGCCACTCCTGAAGCCGACAGGGACTATAAGGCTATGTGGAGATTACAAGCTTACGGTGAATACAGTGGCTTCTCTGGAACAGTATCCAATACCCAAAATGGAGGACCTGTTTGCAGAGCTTTCAGGAGGAAAGCAATTCTCCAAACTAGATATGAGCCATGCTTACCAGCAAATTCTCCTTGATGATGAATCAAAAAAGTATGTGACAGTGAACACACCACGAGGGCTGTTCACATACAACAGACTGCCTTTTGGAGTGGCCTCTGCACCAGCCATCTTCCAGAGGACCATGGAAGGCCTCTTGAAGGGGATACCTCGTGTAGTGGTTTATTTGGACGACATCTTGGTGAGCGGGGTGGATGAGGCAGACCACCTACAGAACCTGGAGGAAGTGTTGATCAGGTTGGAGGAGGCTGGGTTGCGGCTCAAAAGAAGCAAGTGCGCCTTCATGCAAGAAGAGGTGGAGTACTTGGGGCACATTGTGGATGCGCAGGGGCTCCACCCAGTGGAAAAAAAAGTCAAAGCGATCAGAGATGCCCCTACTCCCACAAATGTGACCGAACTGAAAGCATACTTGGGGTTGCTAAATTACTACAATAAATTCCTTCCCAACCTGTCGACCCTGTTAGCACCCCTGCATGAACTTTTGAGACATGAAGTGCGCTGGACATGGCAAAAGAACCAAGAGGAAGCTTTCAAAAAATCAAAGGAGCTGTTGAACTCAGCAGATGTGTTAGTCCATTACTCTGCTGACCGAGAGTTAGTTCTCTCATGTGACGCATCACCATACGGCGTGGGCGCCGTGTTGTCACACAAGATGGATGATGGCAGCGAAAGACCCCTGGGGTTTATGTCACGCACACTCTCCCCTGCTGAGAAGAGGTATTCGCAGCTTGACAAGGAAGGCTTAGCTGTCATATTCGGCATCAAGAAATTCCACAAATACTTGTATGGCCGAGTTTTCACTATTTACACAGATCACAAACCGCTGATTTCACTCTTCAATAACAAAAAGCCTATACCTCAGATGGGCTCACCGAGAGTGCAAAGATGGGCTGTGACATTGAGCGCTTATGAGTACAACATAATGTACAAGCCAGGCAAACACCATGCAAATGCGGATGCGCTCAGCAGGTTGCCTGTGCCTGATACAGCGCCCGAAAAAGAGATGACTGAGCAAGTTTTGATGATGGATGTACTGGATGACACACTAGTTGACACCACACAAATCAAACGCTGGACAGCTAAAGATGTCATCTTGTCCCAAGTCCATGAGTACACCTTGAAAGGCTGGCCTGCTCAGACAGAGGCCTGCTTTAAGCCATATCAACAGAGGAAAATGGAATTGAGTGTGAGGGATGGTTGTGTGCTCTGGGGCGCCAGAGTAATTATCCCCACCAAAGGCAGAGACAAAATACTGAAACTCCTGCACCAGACCCATACAGGCATGTCAAAGATGAAAGGCTTGGCAAGGTCATATGTATGGTGGCCAGGTATGGATGAGAACATTGAAAGAGAAGTGCAGTCATGTGAGGAGTGTCAGAAACACCACAAGTCACCACCTACTGCACCATTACACCCGTGGGAATGGCCAGAGTCACCGTGGTCCAGGATTCATGTGGACTATGCGGGGCCTTTCCTTGGTGAGATGTTTCTGATCATTGTGGATGCTCATTCTAAGTGGATGGACATTTACCCTGTGAAATCACCTACATCACAGGCTACTATTGAGAAACTGCGACAGAGTTTCAGTGTGTTTGGCCTACCTAAAATGTTGGTATCAGACAATGGAACATGTTTCACAAGTGCTGACTTTGAGTCATTTATGAAGCAAAATGGCATTGATCATGTGAGGTCAGCACCGTTCCACCCATCTTCCAATGGTCTGGCAGAGAGGGCCGTCCAGACCTTCAAGGAGGGAATGAAGAAAGTAAAAAGTGACACACTGCAAACCAGACTGTCAAGATTTCTGTTCAGTTATCGCATCACACCACATGCAACAACAGGCTTGTCACCTGCAGAGTTGATGATGTCGCGGAGACTCAGATCAGCTTTAGACTTGCTCATGCCTGATGTGAAAACAAAAGTGCAGCAAAAACAACTGAAACAGAAAGAGAATCATGACACCAAGAAAAGACTGAGAAGTTTCGCACCAGGGGACAATGTGTTCATCAGGAATTACTCCTATGGCCCAAAGTGGATCCCAGCAGTCATCACAAGCTCATCAGGTCCAGTGTCATACATCGTTACCATTGGAAATGGTCAAACTCTGAAGCGACACGTGGATCAGGTGAGAGCAAGATTGGCAGACACTGTTCCCAGCGAACCGGACAGCGAGCGGGAGCCACTGCCGGAAACAGAAGCAGGCTCCGAGGGCTGCTTGCCTTCAGTGATGGACACAACACCACAATCTCCATCATCTGAGCCACAGGAGCTTCAACCTGCTCCAGAGACTCAGGCTCAAACAGACTCCTCAGTTGCACCAGTGTTGCGACGGTCCCAAAGAGAGAGACGTTCACCTGAGGGTCTCAAAGACTTTGTTAGATAGAGTGAGATCTTTCCAGGAATAGAGCAACAATGCGCTCTGATCTCACAGGAAGGACGTACCTTCCTAGTTAGAAAAAATAAAGTGTTCTATTGTCATGTGTTGATGCTTGTTATGCCTTATTCAGAGTAAGCATTTACATTTTCAGACAAGGAGGAGTTGTTATCTTAAGGGGGGAGGAGATGTGGTATCGCAGCTTATCATTGGTTATTGTTGTATGTTTCACTCCTTATTTGCAGGATATATTACATATCTAGTGCTGTAGTACCTGAGAGTCCAGCAGAGGGCGTATTGAGTATAATGTAGAGTTCAAGGTCTATGTTAATTAGAGAGAAGAAGACATGCAGGAGTCATGTAGAAATTACAGAGTTCATTATTGTACGCTGCACGGGATTCATTAAAGAAAATGAACGTTGGTCTAAAGAGTGGACATTTGATTCTTTTAGTGAAGATGCAACACTTACGGATACGGACCAAACGGAGCAGTACCACCGGAAACCATGGGGGGGCAGTGTTGCTGTCACTACTCCATACGTAGCTCTAGTGCAAGGGTGTCAAACATGTGGCCTGTGGCCCGCCAAGGGGTCCAATGTCCATCTTTCTTTCCTGTTTTCTTTTCCTTCCTTCCTTCCTTCCTTCTTGTCTTCTCTTCCTTTCTCCCTTTTTCCCTTCCTTCCATCTGTCCCTGCTCTCCTCTTTTCCTTCTTTCCTTCCTTCCTTCCTCTCTTCCTCCCATCTGTCCTTGCTCCATTGCCTCCTTCCATCTTTCTTTCCTAAATACGGATACGGACCAAACCGGAAACCACAGGGGGGGGGGGGCGGCAGTGTTGCTGTCACTACTCCATACGTAGCTCTAGTGAGACACGAAGAAGAAATAACAATGGAGGAACTTTTTGAGGAAAGGTTGTGCGAGTTGGTTAGAAACTTTAAACATATCGTTTTTGTCTTTTATGCAAGAGGAACATTATCAATATCTCCTCCACAGTCGCCATATTTGTTTTTGAGTTTGTTGTTGTGATAAACTTTTGACTCTGTGCTGCCCCCTGGTGGATGTATTGGTTAACATCCATGCCAACGTAAAGGACGCATGGAAGTATGTGAGCAGTGACGGTAACATCGTTTGAAAAGGACGTCCGTTGAGCATAAATGGGCCTTTAGGATCCTCCTCCACATCCACGCTGGAGGGTTTTATATCTCTCCTGGTCTGGGAACACTTTGGGAACCTGCAGGAGGAGCTGATGAGTTTGGCTGGAGAGAAGGAGGTCTGGGTTTCATTGCTCAGCATAATGAAACCATGACCCAACTCTAGATAAGTGGTAGACAATGGAAATGGATGTTTGCTAAAGGTTGCTAACAACATGAATATTGAATAAACAATTGTTGTATACTAACACACGAGACCACAGGAGAAATCATGACAACACATGGGGGGCGTGACGGTATCTCACTAAGGACAAACTTAGGATATCAATACACAGCAACAATGATATTAGATTGTTTTGTTCAAAAAGACCGACCATTCCTTATCTAAACATATTAAATGAGACATAATGTACTGAGTTCTGTCTGAACCCTGTGATTTCTGTTCCTTAATGCTACAAATAGTTGACCAGTTTTATGCGTGTTGGACATAAAGGTCACACAATGCAAAACTTGAGTGTTTTAAGGTCTATGAATATCAGTGAAACACCAAATCTATCAACAGATCAATCATAATCCAGGAAACACAGAACTTGAAATGCTTTTTTGTGTGGTTTTATTAAAAAAATAATAAAAAAACCCCAGCTGGTGTTCACATAGAAGAAACACAATCAATAACATACATCTGCCTCCTGCACTGTGTGTGTGTGTGTGTGTTGTTCATTAGCCCATGTATCCAAGTTGCCTTTAAGAAAACTTTAATTAATGAGAGAGAGAAAGAGAGAGAGAGAGTTTAAATGAATCCAATCAGGAATTCATCAGATCTTATCAATACTGATTCATTAATTGTGTCTTCTAAACAAAACCCTCATCAGTTTTATTTAAAGCTTCCATCCGTTTTTCTAGCGGTTTATTTTCGAGCCTTTTCAGTGTGAAAATATTCTGCAGCAGTTTCACAAAGTTCACAAGTCCTTAAAGTCCAAATCAGGCCGAATTTGGACTTTTTCACAACATGAACAACACTGATGCTTTTCTTAGAGTTCTCCTGTAAGTTTGTTTTTGTAACTTATTTCTTGTTGAATGGTTTTTGTTTCCTGCCCATGAACTTCAGAACCACACATACAAGCGATTCCTCTGTCAGCAGCAACACATTATTTATCTGTGCCTTACAAAACCGTCATAAATCCCTGCTGTATAAATAACACCGCTAAGGTTGAGTTTGGGTTAGGGTTTAGGGACAGATAGTAGTTGCATTAAAATGATGATTCCTTAAAGCATCTCCAATTCTCCAAAGCTGATTATATGTCAGTGATGGGTTCAATAGTTGTTTGTGATGATGCAGGTTTATATTTAGAGGAAGGTCATAAATTAAATACATGAAATAACACAAAGATATATGAAGAACTTATAGGTAACATCTTGAAAGACAGTCACAATACAATAGATAATGACAAATGGTATCTTTAAGATTAAAATACTAGACAGAGTAAAGGCCCATTTATGCTCAAGGTAGGTACAAAAATGTTTCCGTCCGTTTCAAACGATGTTACCGTCACTGCTCACATACTTCCAATGCGTCCTTTACGTTGGCATGGATGTTAACCAATACATCCACCAGGGGGCAGCACCGAGTCAAAAGTTTATGAAACAACAACAACCTCAAAAACAAACATGGTGACTGTGGAGGAGATATTGATAATGTTCCTCTTGCATAAAAGACAAAAAACATGTTTAAAGTTTCTAACCAACTCACAAAACCTTTCCTCAAAAAGTTCCTCCATTGTTATTTCTTCTTCGTGTGTCACTAGAGCTACGTATCGAGTAGTGACAGCAACACTGCCCCCCCCATGGTTTCCGGTGGTACTGCTCCATTTGGTCCGTATCTGTAAGCTTTATGGAAACGTGCAGAAATACGGAGGAAATGAACGCAGAGCACGGACAGAAGGCTCCGTCTGTATCCGTATTTACGTTGAGCATAAATGGGCTTTAATCTTCAAAAGAGTAAGACTCTAGATCTGTCCAACATTTTCGAATTATTTCACAGTCAAAAAATAGGTGAGAACTTTTTTATATTGTGTTTACAAAAGGTACAAGAAATATCAATTAGTCAATTATTATTATCATTTATCAATAAGTAAGAGTATATAAGACAACAGCCAGGGTGTATTTTATATTAAATGTATGAATGTACTTCTGTAGCCTTGTTTGGTAAGAGCTAAGCCTTTATCAAGCTTATGCTGTCAATGCGAGAGCCTGTTTCAGTCGGGATCAACATGGTTTTGCATGTGTTGGGCTGCTAATACACACACACACACACACACACACACACACACACACACACACACACACACACACACAGGCTAACATGCCAATAGCCTCAGAAAGCTGTCTGAAGTTGGACTTGTTTGTCCTGTTATTTCAACATGCATCCCAAATTTGTCACAGAGCTAATTGTGGGGTTCACTCAAGCCCTCCAGACATTTGGAAGTATTTTGACTAAATAAACAGAAGAAATGTGTAGAGCAAGCTATGTGACATTAAACGTGATGTTCAGATGCTTTCCTTGTTGATAAAATGTGGAAGAAGAGCGTCTTTCCTCCAGAAGCAGACGTTGTTCTGAGATCCACTCTCCACAAAAACACCAACAACTCACTTTGTGCTGCATATTTTCATCGTGACGCTTTGTTTTAATTACAGTTTTAGTTCTTTTTAAAATGGTTTTGTTCAGTCATGGAGTAACAGGTAAACTCAGCAGGGTTTCAATTCATGAAAGTGTGAAAACCTGATCAATGACATCTCAAGAATATGTGTTCAATATTATTCAAAAACTGTTTTAATTATATTAACCTCTCATACGGTTGTTAGGACTGTCTGCAGCGGCACTCTCCAAGGTGCTGACCCCCCAGCTACTCTCATTTAAACAATTAATTCAATCTGATAAATATTATGACTAACTAATATGACATGTATTTTTTCATATATTGATGTAATACTTTCTGGGTTTTTTTGTGCGCCCACCTATTAAAATATTGATAATGCACTCTGAATAAATAACAGTGAATTATGAGCCAGTGTTCATTTCGGCCCCTATTCTTACTTTACATTTTTTCCCGCTTGTAATTAATTTAATGCAAGTGCTTGAATATTGAAGTTATTTAAATTGCCCACCCCTGAAGATCAACAGTGTGACTGGAGCAGAGCTAGTTCTGGTCATTTTACTGCATCACTCAGACATGAAATCAGATGAAAACACTTTAATGTGTCGTTCCTCTTTACATCTAATTCTATTGCCGTATTAAATGTAATTTCAGTGAGATATTAAACTACTATTTCACATTCATGCTCCTCCACCTCTGCTTTCTCCATCACTTCCCCTCACGGTCGTTCCCCTCCCTCCCTCCATCTGTCTCTTTCCGGCTAAATGCCAGCTGAAATGAATATGTTAATTCAGCGAGCTGCTGGCTCGTAGCTCCGTGATCAATGAGGCTCCTGGCTGTTGGTTCAGTTTCAGCTCAGGATCTATAGGGAGCCGGATCATTAAAGTACCAGGGGAACCAAGCTTGAGCTGCTTGATGAAAAATTATATCACTCATTATGTAATGCAAAGGTAATATTATCATATTTATCTCAATTTAAATAACTTTTACATTTGTCTTCTGCTCAGTCGCCTAAAACCAGGATCAGTTAGTTTCCTGTCAGCAGTCAGGAAACCAGGAATTTCCAATAACATGAAGTGAGGAGTAAAAAGCACGCAGCAAGGAAATAAAGGAGGTAGGATCAATATTTGATGTTTCTGTTGTCATTCTTACTGAAGGGGCCTCAAAAGTTTGGAGAAAATACTTTCAAGCAAACAAAGTCACTTTTTCTTCAGTTTTTCATCAAACAAGATAGAAAACTTCATCCGGGGAATGAACTGAGCCGGAGCAGAGGCACCCACTGTTTCTAGGAAACCAAAGACGAAATTGGCCACACCATTACACACAAGCACAAAAAAAAGAAAAGAACAGTGTTTCATTGTCTTCACTGTGAGATGAATGGAGAGGCGTAAGGAGAGACATGCTAAGATACAAAATACACTGAGGAGTTTTGTCAGCTTTACTCACATTTAATGATCCCTTTCAAAAATACTGTCAAAATGTTTTTAACTGAATTGTTAATGGACTGGCTCAGGAGCATATTGGGACTCATCCCTCTTGAAGCAACAAGCTATTGTTTGAAAAAAAAAATTCAATATCTGGAATCCTTTGTTGAACTATATTGGGGACGATGGGGCCCAGGGGCTTGACTGGTTTGGCATGGTCTAAAATAATTGGGCACAGTCATTCTTAGTTGGTCATGATTTAGTCACAATACTTATTGACTCCTGATGCGATATTTTGTATTTGCTTTCTGTCTGTTTGTTTCCTTTTAATGTATTCTTGGTTATTGGTATGTTTTAATCTATTGGTGTCTATCAATCTTAAAATCAATAAAAAATAAGTGAGACAAAAAAAAGAATTGTTAATGGAGGTAGGTATTCGTCAGTCTGTGGAGGCTGTGGAGTTGTGCTCTGGATGGTGATTCTGGTGTCAGGTGTGGCTCAACAGACCAATACAGGTGAAATGTGATACTAGTCAGTCTGTCTAGCTCTGAGCCTTTCTTCTGAGTCTCTTTGCGTTGGATGGTGGGCAAACATCTCTTCAAACTGGGCGAGGCCTTTACTGCACCATCTGTATCCAAGGTGTTCGATCTGAGACTGCATCTTCCCATGTGTTCAGGTCAATGCTCAAGGCCTTCAAATCTCTCTTGAAGATAGTCTTTGTAGCACAGATGGGGTTTACCCTGTGGGACGTTTTCCCTGTTCTACTTATCCATAGACGACATCCTTGGGGATCTGGCCAACATTCATTTGCAGTACATGCCTCTCCGTTTCAGCAGGGTGTGCATACTCTCTCCAAGATGGTTTTATTTGGCACTTTGAGATACCAGGTGCTGTTCAGGATGCAGCATATGGAAAACATTCAGCTTTCATTCCTGCTTAGTGATGTACAGGACGGTGCTCACAACACAAGCTTTGTAGACCTGGATGTTGGTGTGCTCCATCAGCTAGCTATTGGTTTATACTCTCTTTGGCAGTCTGGACATGGTGGTAGCAATATGATCATTTAGCTTAGTGTCAAGAGGCTGTGTTCGAAACCGCATGCTACATACTTCTATACTACACACTAAAGGACCAGATAGTAAGCAGACCGTTTACACTGTAGTAAACTACACGATAACCCACAATGCATTTCATTCCTAACCGAGCTGAAATCATCAGGCTGAAGCTGATTTCATTTTAGCTCTAACTCTGTAATTATACCACTTTATCCACATTTCTAACCAAATATAAAATCAGGGAGGCCAAAATGTCACAAATGAACATCATACTGCATTGAAGAAGGCTTTAAACTAGCGATTGAGACCATAAACACATTTTGAAAACGTTTACTGAGGTTAGAAATCAAGTGAGAAGTTGGTGAATTCTCCATTGACTTGTATAGAGACGGTCGCCCCCTGGTGGCCTTTTGATAGAATGCAGCTCTAAGTTACTTCTGCGTTGGCCTCATTTCAGAGGACCAGAGCTCCCCGCCTGGTTGCATCTTGGGTAATGTGAGTGTGAGTAGTCAGCTCTTGATGCATAATCTGCATTTCTGGAGAATCTAGTAAACCATCCAGGAACTTCTCACATACTCTAAATCACATACTACGCAGTTGAAACACACTACATACTTCAAATGACGTTAGAGTTGGTATGAGTAGTAGTCAAACCAGGTACACAAAGTCATGGTGGAGAGTCTACATCCTGTCTCATGACCTGAGTTTTCTTCAGAGTCGTGCAAGCCTTGCTGAAGCAGTTCATGAGCTGCTGTACGTCTTCAGCTGAGTGGGTGAGGAAGAGGAAGTCCTGCAGTTCAGCTGAAATGCCTGCTTCTTTTTGTCTCAGCTGGCTGGGTGGGCGTGTCGGTGTAGGTGTTTGATTGACAGCAGCTGGCGGGTTACCAGTGTTACGCCAAACATGCATATTCGTATTTTGATTGTTGAAAGAAAGAGGCGGTATTGAACAGGAACAGGAGAAATAGAAGACAACACGGAGGTAGGAAAGGAAAAGAAGAGATGAATTAAATGAGAAAGCACTTAACGACAGACGGACTTGGCAGGAAGAGAAAGGATGAGGTAGAGAAAGACAAGACAAGACAAGTCAGTGGAAATGCAAAAGAGCCGAGGAAAACATGTTAAGACAGGAAGAATACCAAGAAAATATAGATGGAGAGAGTCGGACAACGTGATTATTACAACCCTGTAAAGTGTTTTGCTCAGGAGAAACAGGAAGTTAGTGTTTGTGTGTGTGTGAGAGAGAGAGTGAGACAGTTTTTTCTCGTTGCCAAAGGTCGCTGGATCAACAGCCCGTCTGCCGCTCTGATAACACACTCTAAATTAGACTGCAGTGTGTGTGTGTGATTGGAGGACAGTGATTTATGAAGGCAAAGTTTATCGTCATTACGTTGAAGGATGAATATTCTCAAAACTCTCCTTCCTCTTCCTCCTTCACCTCTTAACTCCTTCTTCTGATTTTTCTTTCATTCCGCCTCTCATTCTTCTCCTCCTCTCTTTCTTCATCTCCCTCCATCATACAGTTGGAGCTGTTTAACAGCAGCTGAAGGATTGAACCTCCTCTCTGCTGGAATAAAGTAAAAACCAGTCAATAGGACGTTAATGGAAACCAGACCAAAATTTATGACTTTAATTTGACCAAACGGGGTCAAGTCTGTGTGTGTGTGTGTGTGTGTGTGTGTGTGTTCTTTTCAGCTTACTGATATTAAAGTGCAGTCAAAATCATAAATTAACAAACACACACACATCTGTCTGCCTTTCTGTGTGTTTAAAGAAGCAGGAAATGAATCAGGCCTCTAACAGAAGTAGATATAAGACTGATGGCTAACGGTTATTTTTTCCAATTAACTTGGTAAAAACTGAAAATAAAAGAAAATGCCCATTACTTTGTTGCTGATTTTGTCTCAGTGATAGTTAAAATTAAAACCCCATTCAGAAAGACTTGACTTTACCGGGGAAGGGGAATATGGTCATTCAGCAGGACAAATATGTATTTTACATTACAACAGGCAATTTTAATGGGGTCTTGCTCTCCTGATGGTTTTATTTTTTTCTGCTGCCATGTTGGTTCTCAAATAGGCCAATATGTTGGTGTTGGCATGTTCTATCTAGCAGATTAGCAAAAACAGTAGTAGTAGTAGAAGTAATAAAATGGCAGGTGAACTTTAAATTGCAAGGATGCAGCTCCAGATAGCATTTAAATGACCAGCGAGTTGGTTAAAACACAGCAGGTCATTTGGACTGAACAGCAGATATATATTAAACTCTCCCCACCTGCTCTGGACAATTACATCTAGTCTGAATAAAGCTAATGCTCACTGTAAAGAAAACCACTGTTAGATAGTATTGGACAATAATGACGGCCTTGGAGGACAAAGCAGGATCATCAAAGTCTCAAAGACCACAAATGTCTGCACCAAAATTGCACACCAATCCATCCACCAGTCAAGATAATTCATACATAACCACAAAATGTGAACCCCATGGTGACACTAGATGAAAAGACAGGGGATCACCAAAGTTTGTAACCACACCGTTAGCGTGTCCACAAGAATCCTCAAAGACATTCAGAGTTGTCATCTTTCTTGCTGATTTTGTCTCAATAGTTCAACTAAATTAAAACCCCATTCAGAAAGACTTAACTTTACTGGGAAAGGGGAATATGGTCTGTAATAGACAAAAATCCTCAAGAATATGTAGTTTACATTACAACAGCCCATTAGAGCTTTAATCGGGTCTTGCTTTCCTGATGGTTTTATTTTTTGGTTCTCAAATGGGCCAATATGTTGGTGTTATAAATGGTGTTATAATAACGCTAATGCTCACTGTAAAGAAGACCACTGTTAGATAGTATTGGACAATAATGATGGCCTTGGAGGACAAATCAGGATCATCAAAGTTCTCAAAGACCACAAATGTCTGCACCGAATTGCACACAATCCATCCACCAGTCAAGATAATTCATACATAACCACAAAATGTGAACCCCATGGTGACACTAGATGAAAAGGCAGGGGATCACCAACGTTTGTAACCAATCATTAATGTCTGTGCCAAATTTACAACCAATCCATCCAATACTTGTTTAGATATTTCAGTCTGGACCAAAGTGGTGGGATGACTGACATCACCTTCCCTTGAGCCACACTGTTAGCGCGTCCACAAGAATGCTCAAAGACATTCAGACAGGAAAAACAAACTCTACAGCAACTCTCAGCCTGGAGGAGGGTTGACAGTTTTTTGATACATTGCCTAAAGGAAACTGAAGGTCTATATTTTGAGGATTAAATTGTCAGTCAGTCCCTCTGCCCTCTGAAATCTTTGTTAGAGTAGCAAAGAGCAGCTGTTATAATGGAATAAAGCAATAAAAACCAGAATCATAGATAGAAAAAAAAAGATATTGGGAAATTCGCACACCAGCCAACTTTGTGCCATACTGGATAATGAGATCTGGAGGGAGGAAGTTTGGAGCCTAATTAAAACTTGAAAGCATACTTCCAATACACCAGTACTCCACCATATCTTTACATGGCAAATAGTTGTTTGGTGACATCCGGTGAGGCTCAACGCCATTTATTAAGAGTTTTCTCCATTAACATGCCACATAGCATTACATTAATCAGCTGTGATGTTTGGAAACTCAACAGGAAATAATTATTGGAAATGCATGATTTTGAAAGTATAAAAGTTATGTTGACCTCAGAGTGGAAGGACTTTAATGCTTCGTTCCTCTACGTCAAACTCAGATGTTCAAAATGTGGAAAGTCCATACACTACAGCAGTTGGTAAACAAAAAGTAGTTTGAGAGTAATGAGGAGTTATTACAAAAGCTAAAACATGGCAGCATGTTCTGGGGAATGACTGGTATAGTGAGTGTAAGCACAGTAATTATTTGGCTTAAACATGAAACATCACTTCTGGTATGCATTTCTTATATATATACTGTATGGGACAGCAGCTATTCTTTCCACAAACAGTATGTTGCACATCAGTTTCCAGTTTTTGTGCTGTGGCTGTTGCACTAATCGGGTGCATTCAGGCACAGCATAGGAATAATCTGTATCGTCCACGGTGGATGTGCAGTGCTGATCTGGATTCAGGAGGCTTTAGTGTTTAATTTCAGCTGATTCACAGCTGAATAGAGAAACTATCCATCAGAGGCTTACCAGGAAATGTCTTTTTTTTTTAATGTTTATCTTGCTGACTGTGGTGTGTAGAGCTCCAGATACATTTATACTTCAACAATGAGCTTTTTTTCCTTGCACACTGTGACAGTTACAACACTGCAGAAGTAACTTTGATATCAGCTGATAAGAGAGGGAGTCAGTGTATGAAAAACAGCTACTTTTCTGCAGCTTTGGTGCTGAGATTTAAGGCAGTAGAATATTCTGTCATTGGTCAAAGTCTTGCTCTGATACTTCTGGGGATTCAGGACTGAAACTGTGTATATTCATATGTTTTCTTTTCCTCAGATTTATAAAGCTGAGCATACGCATTGTTCTGCTTTATAAATCTCAGTCAGTGTGGAACTAGGTGTAGACTTATTTCACCTCCAACAGTTAGCTATAAATTAATGAAGACATGCCCTTTATCAGCTGTTTGAAGCATCCTTATAAATAAGAATTAAAGAAAGATTATTTTTAACATATTTTTAAGGTATTCTGTTATGCAGGTATAGTGGAGAGAGGCAGAAAGGATGGGGCATAGAGAGAGGGGATGACATGCAGAAAAAGGGTCTTGGACATTACATGATATGTGCACTAACTGGTGAACCATTGGGGCACAGCTGGACCATATTGGAGGGTTTTAATGTTGGCGAGTATGTGTACGGTTCTCACAGCAGGCAGCCATATTTGACAACTTTTTAAAAAAACAATACCTTTGACTAATATTTTTAAGCAACTTTACAGCCAAACAAACTCAAAGTTGCTTATAATAAGTAGACTTGGCAACTGTATCCAACAGCTCACAACCCAAAGATATTTACTTCTTATTTCTCTTTTGGGTTTTGTTGTGGCAATGGGGCAATGTCCATGAGTTTTCCTTGTTTCCTGTCAGTGTCTGTCTTTGTCTCCTCCCCTTGTGCTCCTCCCCTGTTTGTCTTTGTTTCCCATTGGCAGAGGCGGGGCCCAATGGTGGAGGTTTGGCACACCTGATGCTCATCACAATCATCAGCTGCAGTATAAAGACCCGGTTCATCCTTCCACCCTCTGCCATATAGTAACGCTTGGCTGTACCTCTAGTGGGTTCTTGTGTTTCATGAACAAGGGACACACCACCAATGAGATATGTTTGACAGATTTATTGACAAGCTTGAATGAATGAATTGTGTGTTCTTGATGCAGTGTGGGGAGGCTGGATAAAGGATCCACCACAGCGACGAGCCCCTAGGAACCTATGAGAAAGAACAGAAGAAAGAGGGCGAGGAGGGGGCGGGGGCGGTGGGTTAGGTCTGTCTATATAGGAGCTGGAAGAGGTGTAATTGGCGTGTGTTCCCGCTTCTGAAACTGCGCTTATCAAGCTTCTTTTTTTCAAGCTTATTTTTGCCTTGTGAAGATTTCCTCTGGTGTAACCGCTCTCTCCTGTTCCCTACAGTCTCGCCTACTCCACCTGCTGCTGCCTTGCCTCTGTCCACTGGATCCAGCTCCCTGTGCACCCACTTTCCCTGGAAACCTTACTCAAGACCCAGCCACTGCTTCCTCACTGCCCCCACTTACTTTATCATTAAACCCTGCCTCTGAGTCTACCCTTGTGTGTGTTTGCTGGTCTCTGTGGTCCTATTGTCCCGGGGTGTGACAATTTTAGCTGAGCCTTTGAAGGAACATTAAGGGAGGGGTGTATTTGTTTGGGTGTTTAGTTCAAGTATCATTAACCTTTCTCCAGATTGACTTGTCTGCAAAACCAGTTTACAGTCAGTTTACACCAATGTGACTAGACAAAGACGGTGGATCATCTCTATAGCAACAACTCTACTCTCCATACTTCTGTTTCAGCTGATAGCTTTTCAGGCTTTTTTTGTAGCTGGATATAATTTATAGCATCTTAAAATATGAATGAGGATCATAGGGAGTTACTTGCTAGAGTTGCATTTCTATTATTGATGAAACAACGAAAACACGGAAAAAAATAATGATGCTGTCTTTTCAATCAATTGACAGTTTGCTGACTCCGGTACGAGCTGACTGGCTGTTGAAACAAGTGACTAAGTGTCTAAAACCAACGACTGGTGACTTCACATCCTCGAGCCAAAGGTGACGCAACCAGCTGAGATGAGGTATTTCTCACTGTCGTAACTTTACCCTGCGGAGTTGTGAAACAGTTTCGTCTCATTGTGAATCTTTGGTGTTGATTTGATTCAAGAGTTAAGTGTCTCAAGAACTACAGGCCAGATTTCCAGGACTTGATCACCTTCATGAAGCTCAGGACAGACTTGACAAGTTTTAGTTACAATAAAGCAAATGCTCATGTGGCATAATGAAGGTTTTAGCCTGTAGGGGGAGCTGTGAGGAGATCGGCTGAAAGCAGGGAGAATTTAAGTGCAATGACCTTAAACACTTTACTCATTTTAACTTCACTTTCCTTACAGGATCTGCTGCTTTGTTCATCAATTGTTCGTTTTTGTCCTTTTCTATTCTTTTTACTGTATTGTTCCCTTTTCTTGTTGATATTACTGCTTTTGTTTGTTTGTTGTCTCATCTTTCTATTTTATTTCATCCTTGAGCTTTGTTGTTTTTGCAGCTGATAAGAGTTCTGACTGTACAAAATTTGCTGAATGAACATGATTGATTCATTTTTCATTTATTCTTACCCTTCTTCCCCTTTTTAAAGCATAAGCATTTCTGTCTGATGAACACACACACACATGCTCGCACACACACACACACACACACACACTGAAAGAGAAATCAAAGAGAAATCTGTTATTCTATCTCAAATTCTCTCTCTAACTCAATAAATCTGTTTTAAGAGAGAGGAGGTTATAAAACTACTGGCCTGCATTTCTTATTAACATTACACTGTGTGAGCATGTGTGTGTGTGTGTGTGTGTGTGTGTGTGTGTGTGTACTTGTATGCCTATCATTGTGAGAACCAATTGGAGTTTGGAGTACAAGTGAGGACATTGTGGTTGGCCCTCATTTTCTGACTCACTTCAGACAGATTTTGTTTTAGGGTGAATGTTAGAATTGGGTTTAGGTTCTGTTTAGGATTGGGGTTAGGCATTTAGTTGTGATAGTTAAGGTTATAATTAGAGGTTAGGGAATGGATTATGGCAATGAATATCCTCACTAAGATATCTATACAAACGTGTGTGTCTGTGAGAACCAGTTTGAAACCTTAAAGTAGTAGAAATGCCATCAGTTTGCATGTGAGTAGATGATATAGAAATATGTAGAACCGTAGGCTATATGGGTAATTTAAATGCATTTTATTCTTGCAGTGCTTAAAGCTGCAGTTGGTAAGCATATTTTCTAAGACTGTCACTATGTAAAGACAGCATTACATGAAACTAGTAATCTGGTCGCGTCTGCCTACTCTGGGGGAGGGACTTTGGAGGCAGGGCAGGAGTGCAGCGGAGAGGGAGGGGGAGGGATCTGAAAGTTGTACTTCTTCAAATTTGATGCGAAGTCCTCTCTCGCTCCTCAAAGTTACCAACTGCAGCTTTAAGTGATAGTAGCCAGGTAAAACAACTCTCAGCATATGGCATTATGTAAGGATTAGAACGATGATGGATACAAATTCTGCAGCGATCACCGCTGGCCTATAAAGCCTGGCAGTCTTCCGCACCTGATCTGAACTGGCCTTTAAAAGATTGGATAAAAACCATCATCTTTGTAAAGACTAGGTTTGGCTGACTTTTACAGAGTGTGTATAATGTCTGTGAGTAACTATTTTAAGAATAAGGGTTACGAATTTTGCAAACTGTGTCCCTTGGGTGCAAAGCGTGAAAGTGGTGTTGCCTTGTTGAGTCTTTGCCTCTTGTGGCTGCAGTTCACACTTCATGCTGCTAGAGGGCACAGCGTCGATCAGTGAACAGAGAGCTGCAGGTCGTCCTGATCTCAGGTGTCTGTAACAGTTCAGTCTTCCACATGATGCATCATTATATCATTGAAACAGAGCAGCAGCAGACACACACACACACACACACACACACACACACACACACACAGTATGAATAAAACATGAGTCTAACATTATGTCCAGTTTGGACTGAGGACAAACAGAGGCCACTGGGAGGTTCAGTACGATGACAACAACACACACATACTCCAGGCATCTGAACAACAACTGTTGTCGAGTGTGTGCACTTATGTGTGTGTACATGTGGTGTTCTTTTTGTTTGTATTGCATGCTGCATCATTGTAAGAGTGTGTGTGTGTGTGTATGCCCCATGGGGCAGGTTGCCATGGGGACAGTGATAAGGGTTCTAAATGGATCTCAATAATTCATGAGCTCTTGATAAGATGCACAACACGCGCACACACAATTACGAGAAAACAAGATAGACAATCCTCTCCAGACAAACAAACACGAGGAGAAACTGTGCATTGCAAACAAATACAACACACACACACACACACACACACACACACACACACACACACACACAAACATGCAGATGGTGTATGTTGTCCTGGATGTACTCATAACACACTCTTTTCCATTTCCCAAACTGTTTCCATTTGATGCAAAACTTTAAAATCCATCCCTGACAAATGTGACCCTGTAGATGAGCTCATATCTGGGTTGTTTTCTAGTGTTTAAAATTTAAGTTTTGTGGGTTAGAACAAATCTCTACATGAGTACAGACATGAGTTTGTAAAGACTCCAGCAGGACTGAAGGCAGTAAGGAAAAAGGATTAGAAAGAGGATCTGTTCTGGTCATGACTGAAACAACGCCCACTGAAATGTTTCGCCTGGATAGTCTGGTCTTTCTCCAGCGTCCTGTACTTCCATACTGTCTGCCTCTGATATTCAAATCTAAGAGGAGATTCAGACCAAAAACAATGCTGCGTTAAAGCACCAGAGGGAGTTATGTTGGTGGGTGTGTGGCGTGTTACGTATCTTTCCATCCAATAATTGAGATTTTTCAGTTTGGACCAAAGTGGTGGAACGACTGACCCAAACTGCAGCCATAGAGTCATGCTGTAGGTGTTGCTAATGAGTCAAATGTAAATGCTGCCAAGAATCGTGCAGAAATAAGAAGATTTAAAGTCTCATTTATAAAACAGAGAGTAGGATCCAAGGTTATTATAGTTTGGATATTTTCTTTAGTTTTTATTTTTCTTTAGTTTTTTCAGTTTGCTTTTTTATTTCAGTTTAGTTTTAGTGAGTTCAACAAGTGATTTAGTAGTTTCAGTTTAGTTTTTATTTAGTTTTAGTTTTTCAGATATTAAGAGAAAGCCTTGACTTGTAGAAGCTGAAAAGGGTTTATCATCAAGTCCTTTTTAATTTCATTCTTTAACCACGGCTGCTGCAGGACAGGAAGTAACCGAGGGAGAAAACAAAGCTGAATTTATCTGTAATTCACTTTAGTTTGAGTTAGTTTTACATTGTTCATTGTAGTTTTTATTAAGTTTTCCTTTTTGTTTTAATTGTAGTTTTTATTTTAATTTCAGTTAACTAAATTATTCATTGCTAGTTTTAGTTTTAGTCTTACACAGTACATTTTGCAGTGTTAAATCAACACTTAAAGAGTTAAATAGTGTTAAATTTAACTCTTTAAGTGTTGATTTAACACTGCAAAATTTACTGTGTAGTTTTAATTAACTATAATAACCCTGGTAGGATCAATACTAAAGGTGTTCATGAGCACAAAATCTGAAAATGGCGCAGATGAATCACCTAGATTTATCAAAATTAATGCAAATATTTTCTTCACATCCAGGCTTCTATATGCCAATGTTCAACCATAAATAGAGATAAATGCAATGAAGTCCCGCCCAACCTGTATTGAGTTAAAGTCTTTTTTAAGTTTTTATAAGCTGCAGAACCGAAAAACTGAGCCTTTCCGAACTTAACTGAGAATCATCACATCTTCACTGCGAACAGGAACTGCTAATGGCTAATTTGGCTAACTTTTAATGGCGTCAGTTTACCAAAAATTAAACTTAATATCGACTAAAATCAGGCTAAACTCAAACAAGAGTATTTAGCTGAAGTAACAACAGCCCATCTGATGAGCTTTTATGGGATCTTGCTCTTCTGATGGTTTTCTTTTTTCCTGTTATCATATTTGTGTTCCTGAATAGGCTGATGTGTTGATGTTAGCATGTTTACACAATATTTTAGTAGAATCACAAGCAGACCATTTTAACTTGCACTCATATCTGATCAGTAATATCATTTTTGATTGATTTTAAACTTTAAACGTTGCTCTCTCTGCTCTTTGCTCTGCGTTGTGCCCATTGATCCGATCACAATGATGGAACCGAGCGACCACGGTGACGATCAATCCCCATCAGCCGACCAACAGACAGGCTCCAATACAACTGATTGATCGGCCTACCGGTGAGGTCATCTGGCCTGAAGCGGTGGACAGCTACCCAATGAGCAGGCTCGTTGTTGTCGAGTGCTCCAATCACAACAATTGAACAGGGCAATCGATCCTGTAACGAAAGACATTCCTCCTTTACGTCCTCCTTAGCATTTTCTCTTGTTTCAACTCACCTTCTTCCATTTTCCTGTCTTCCTTCTTCTGTATTTTCTCTTCCTGCTCTTCATTTTTAATCCTACTACTCCGCTATTTTCTCCCTCTCATCCACCGTTCGTCCCTTTACTCAATCTTCTCCTCTTCCTCATCTTGTGACAAGGGTCCAACAGTGGATCTCACCAACTTCTATTAGTATTAGTCTTTTTTTTAGAAAAGTTTTACCTTGCTAGATTTGGAAACAGTCACATTTCTCTGCTCAAGAAAGCCATCGTAACGTTTTGTCCTTTTAAAAAAAGAAAGAAAAAGTAGCCACAACTCCATTTATGTGTGTCAAGTGAAAAAGAAATACTAAATTATTGAAAAAATACATACTTGATAGTTGATGTTACATTGTTAGGTGACTTTACCCTTTTGGAGAAGCTAACATTAGCATTAGCTATATAAAGCCATGTGTTTGCTACACTAACAAGACTGAAAACATAAACCTGTGTTTTTAGTGATAGAATTACATTTTAATGACTTATGTGAACCTAAACTCATACAGACACGAATATGTTCCAGTATTTTGAAACTACTTGTTCTGACTGGTCATTTTGTTTTGGTCTGTTTGTGTGCCCTGTGTTTCTTTTGATTTTTCTTGACAGGCAGGTCTGGTGGCAGCAGGTAATTCCCCTTCCTCCTCCTCCTCTCCCAACCGGCCACACTTTTGTTCTATCTTGGTTTTTTTGGAAGTAGATATGGGTTGCATAGTTTATGTTGAGTAGTAAGAGTGGACTGCCAGTTTTTGTTAATCTGGTTTTCTCCTGTTTATTTAGCCAGGGGGTTAAGTTCTTGTCATTTGTTTTCTTAGACTAAGTTTCTTTTTTTTAAATTTTTAGATAGGATTGTTTTATTTGTTATTTTGGCCTTGGTCCACCCTGAAGTTCAGTTTTGTGTTTTATTTATATATATTACATTCATTTATTACTTTTGCATTTTCCTTATACACAACTATTCGCCTGTGGCTACTTGGGAATTGGGGAAGATGGGGCCTAATCAGGTTAAGCCCTAGGCACCCCTAGACTGGGGCTTAACATACTTCCTGTTAAACCAAAGAATCATTAACTGCATATTAGTTGACTATTTAACGTTAGCATAAAGTTGCGTCTTTTTTCCTACCCCTGCATGTTGCTAAAGCTAGCTGCAAATGTCTTCATAAAAGACTGAGGTTGGATTCATATCTGCCCAGTCACACCTAAACATTTCACTCTTTGTGCAGCTTCCTTGGGTTTTTATGTCATATATAGCAGATTTATTACACAGAAGATACTGTTAGCGTCTCATTCTGAGTGAAAAGGACTTATATTAACTATAAAAAAACTTGCTAGTATACTTTTATGGTAGGAAAAAGGAAGTGATGCACCTCACGTCTTTCGCTTCGCTTTTTCCTTCATCCTTCTTTTCTTCCTTGTCCTTCAAACCTTTATCCTCCTCTTCCCCAACCCTCCTCTATTCCAGTTATTTTTTCTCTTTTGTCTCCACTCAATCCACTTCTCTTTCTCCTCAATAGCAATGCAACCTTTTTTTCACCACTTCTTTATCGGTTATCTGGCTCTTTTCATTCTTCCCATCCTCTTTTCACTGTGATAAAAACCTGTTATTCTCCTCCGTACTCTAACTCCTCTCCTCTTTTCTTCTCATCCTCCCTCAGCAGTGATAAAACTTGTGTTTTTCCTCCATCTCGTTTTCTTTACACAGTTATAAAAACCTCCTCATCCTCTCCTCCTTCCAATCAATTCTTCACTTTTTCTTTTTTCATCTCCTAACTCTTTTCCTCTTCCTCCCTCTCTCCCGGCAGTAATAAAAACCACTGTTACTCCTTCATCACCTCCTCCACCTCCTCCTTCTCTTCTCCCGACAGTGATGAAGAGTGTTTTTCTCCCTCAGACAGGCATTTGTGTTGGGGAGGCAAACTCCTTCAACTTTATTTAATTACTTTTTCACGGGTGTTTGTTGTTCAAATCAGAGAAAACTGGCAGCGTTAATGTTACACTTTATAGCTCTGAAATGGGACCCATATTTATTCACCCTGTTTTTGGTCTCATCACAGGTGGTCCATCAACCGAAGATATCCTCAATATCCATTATTTTTGTATAATTTGTATTTATTAATGTCTTGCCCTGTTTGTACAAGACAGTCCTGAATGTATTGGAAAGTTTTAGACCACTTACTGTATGTTGTACGTTACATCCAAGTGACAGCACACCCTAGTGGCCAAAGTAAATATGACAAGAGCAAAGGAGGAAATCGGGTGATGTTGCGGATGGATGATGACACAAAATCTTGGACTTTAAAAAGGACGTACAATGCTTTTTGGGGTTTTATGTTATGATGTCAGATATCAATGATAAACATGATCAAAGTTACAAAATTTGAGATATTGCATGAAGCAATGCTCAGATGAGGACGAAGGAGCTCAATCAGTCTCAGCTGGTTACAATCTGTCCCAACGTGTTTGTGACTTGCAATGCACGTAATAAACTCTTTATAAAATGGAGTAAAGAAATCAATCACACCCTAGTGGCCATAGTAATTATTTTTTAAAGTATATTTTTTTGCCTTTAATGGACAGGTTAGTAGAAATAGACAGGAAACAGGAGGTAGAGAGGGGGGAATGACATGCAGGATAAGACCGCTCAATGCAGGATTCAAACCGGGGTCGCCTGCAGCGAGGACTGTAGCCTCTACACATGGGGCAGGTGCTCTACCCGCTGAGCTATGCCCAACCGTGGCCATAGTAATTATGACCAGAGTGGTGATGTTGTGGCTGTATGATGAAACAAAATGTTGGACTTTAAAAAGGACTTACAATGCTTTTTGGGGTTTTCTGTTTATTGACATATTGTTATGATATCAGATGTCAATGATAAACATGGTCAAAGTTACAAAATTTAAGATATTGCATGAAGGAATGCTCAGATGAGGACAAAGGAGCTCATCTGTCCAAACGTGTTAGTGACTTGCAATGCACGTAATCAACTCTTTATAAAATGGAGTAAAGAAATCAATCACACCCTAGTGGCCATAGTAATTATGACCAGAGTGGTAATGTTGTGGCTGTATGATGAAACAAAATCTTGGACTTTAAAAAGGACGTACAATGCTTTTTGGGATTTTCTGTTTATTGACTTACTGTTATGATGTCAGATATCAATGATAAACATGGTCAAAGTTACAAAATTTAAGATACTGTATGAAGGGAATGCTCAGCTGAGGACGAAGGAGCTCAATCAGTCTCAGCTGGTTACAATCTCTCCAAGCGTGTTTGTGACTTGCAATGCACGTAATCAACTCTTTATAAAACGGAGTAAAGAAATCAATAAAAACACAAACGCAATTATGTGCTCATGTGAAAAGTGGTACAGCTCTCTGACACTGAACATACCTTTTTTAAATTCAGTTCAGCAGAATAATTGTAAAATCGAACATTTTCTACAATGATGCAGTGAAGAACTCGCTAATGAGCACTTACACCAGTGTCTCCATCTGACAATCACATTTTTGTGCTCAAGTTTAAAGACTCAATTACATAACAAAGATGTCTCTTTATCCCTTAATAGAAAAAAGTTTAAGATTAATGACATATCTTCTTGTAATGACACCTAACTGGACTTTTGATGCAGTGGAAATTAAATATTCAAATCAATATGTTCAGTGTTGGCATACCTTCTGCTGATGGATAGCAGCTTTGAGAGAGATTCATTCAGATGGCACAGAGTGAAGTTTGGTTGGTTTCTTCTTGTCAAACTCACAAGCACATCAGAACTAGCCATTATGGGTCCAGGTTCTGAATCCAAGAGGGCAACCATGATACAAATGTCCATACAGAGTCACAGTCTGGAGATGCAGTTTCATCTTACGGCCACTATTAGAAAATGTTTGGATTATATTTACTTCATTTATATGTTTTAATCATAGACTGTATAAAAATAATGTACATAGTCACTGTGACGTTACCCATTGGTTTGTGCACATGCCTTGAGTTTGGCATTTTGGAGTCAGAAGTGAAAGGAAGTTGACCATATTTGGGCGAAGGAGTGGAAGTAAATGGACTGTACTTATATAGCGCCTTTCTAGTCTTTGCGACCACTCAAAGCGCTTTACATGACATGTCATATTACCCTTTCACACACATTCATACACTGATGGCAGGGACTACCACACAGCTCATCAGAGGAATCTAACCCAGGGCTGTACGCTTACTTTTTCAAGTGGTAGCACTGGTGCTAGCAAGTTAAAAATTTTAGTAGCACAAAGAAAAATTCAGTAGCACACCTGGGTGGACCGTTAAGATGTTTATTGTTGTTATTTGATATCAGAAATGATTTGTTAAAAAGCAATAAGAACAGGTTCTTTAACAGTACAACAACAACAGAACAACAACATCAGAACATCAGACTTAAATTTGAGACACAGACTGTGGCCACTCCTTGTAGTTTGGCCGCCTACAGTGTATACAAATATACAGTAAACGATACAATTCATCATATAAATGATTATGATGGCTTTTAGAAATAACGAATTCACTTTTAACGATCAACCTACGAGGTTGGACACATTAGAAATTATTAATAGTGACTCGCGCTTATCTCACATTTCCTCTCAATGCGCCCCTGTGTCCTGGCGCTGCTCCGCTGGAGCGTCTTTTTCCGCTAAAAAAATTACATTAAAAAAATGACACAAAAATGACCGCGGAAGGTGAACTGCGTTATAGCGAGGGACCACTGTATGTAGTTCTTAAATATTTGAAATGACATGCACAGTATACACTTAGAACTACAACTCCCACTGCGCAGCTCATTTGCACATGTGCGAGTGTTTGCATATTTCTCTTCGCACAGGATGATTTTTATTCGCAAATGCGACGAAAACTGTCGCACTGTACAGCCCTGTAACCATTCATTCACATTCACACACCGTTGGCACAGCAACGGGAGCAATTTGGGGTTAAGTGTCTTGCCCAAGGACACATCTTCCAATTGGAGGACGACCGCTCTACCTCCTGAGCCACAGCCGCCCCCATGATCCTAACACTAGCTACTACCTTTGTTAGCAGAGTGCATTTATAGTCTATGGTTAACTGTGATAATGTTAATGCTAGCAAAAAAGAGGCTTGAAACCATTAAAACAAAATATACCCACCGGAAAAACAGCCGACTTATCCGATCTTTCAAGCAACCAAAACAACTGAAAAAGACTTAATATTGCAATTAATTTTAATTTATAGCGACACTCCAGCTATACTCCCTAAACTCATCTGGGGTTACGAGTTGTCAATCACAGCCACACCCTTAAGCATACCCTGGTTTATCATCAAATTTAAAGTAAATAGGACATTAATTTACTAAATGTTGAAGAAGCCTTGAATCTAGTGACTGAGACTCATCAGGAAAGTGTTTAATGAGGCAGGAAATCAAGTTAGAAGTAGGGTCATTTTCTCGTAAACTTCTACACAATCAGACTTATTTTGTGAGCTGGTGGAGTCGCCCCCTGGTGGCCATTAGAGAGAATGCATGCCCGAACTTAATGGTCTTGGTCTATCATGTCTTTTATTTATCTATTTATTATTTTCATTTACGTATAGTGTATTCTCTCATGTATTTGATATTCCAAATTGTAGTTGATTTAATAAAACTCAAATTCCTTTCACCCCCATTACACCCCTAATTATTAGTGTAATTTCCTGCAAATTATTTATCCTGGCTCATTTCCAGACATGTAATTGCTGTTGAACAATCTGTGTTTAGTCTTTATTTTTCATGGCTTTCTACATCACGGCTTAGCAGACCGAGTAGATGTGTTGGTGTGATGTCATTACCATGTGCAGCCTGGGAATAGTGTCTCAGGTAATTGACTCATCAGTGTCCCAGTTTTCATTCAATCAGTGACCTAATCAGTGCCAGAAATCCAATTCACTGTACCGTGATTGACTCGCTACTGAACTACGGAGCAATTTGAGAAACGCAGCAGGGAAAATTGATCCAAGACCAATACAATAAACGCACACAATAATACCCGAAGCTGGACCAAAAACATAGGACTGTCCTGAGATAAAACCGGTTTTCCGTGCAGTTTAGGTCAGTAGATGTCAATGCAGAGTCCTCACAAGTGCGATAAACTGATGTGTGTGTGTGTGTGTGCTGCAGGGTGTTGTGCTGGGTTAAACGGGGAGGCTCTGTAGCGTGAATGAAGCGCCCCCACGGCTCCTCTGGGCTCAGATGGTGTGTTGGGTTTGCCCTGCTGCTGTCGCCTTTAGGGCAGCGGGAGCCGGGTGGAGCTGTACAGCGAAGAGGAGGAGGAGGGGGAGGGGGAGGAGGGGGGAACAGTCGCATCTGTGGCTCCACTTTCCTTCTCTCTCTCTCTCTCTCTCTGTTTTTTTCTCTCTCTGTTGCTCAGCCTCTCGCTTTTATTATTTTTTATTGTTTCTCTGTAATGACAATCACGTTCAAATGGGAGAGAACAACAACAAACTCACTGATGCGTTACAAGTCTTTCGGCAGAGGAGAACATGTGTAGTTGAGTAGTTTCGAGCAGTGCTGGCATAAAATGAGCGAACAATTCTTCTTGTACTCATTCAGGGTTTGCACTGGTACATACTGCCTGCAGCAAATAGCCATATGCTCGCACTTTTATGTGAACCACTTGCAGAGGCTCTTGCATTTTACCCACTTACTCTTGTTGCCCTCCACCATTCAGTGCAGTACCAACCACGGCCACTAGATGCTCCAACTGACTCCTGTTCAAAAAGCCTAAGCCTCTACTCTGTCATTAATCAAACTGTAATTTTAAGCCCTCAAAAAAAGGTGCTGGTGGTTATTTTTCATATCAATTGAACAATTTAATATCTGCTCTGTGGGTGTTGATTGACAGCTGTGATTGACAGTTGGCTCACTTTCTGCTCTCCCAGCTTTGGGACTCACACTGCGTCTATTGCGTGCATAGACTGTATATACTACTGTCGGTGTGAAACCAGTTCATGGCTATTTCCATCCAGTCTGTCTGTCCGCCTCCTAAGCCTGTGAATCAATCAACCTGTCACTCAGGACGTAGCCCCGCCCTAATGCATACCCTGCTTTATCGTCACATATAAAATCAGGGAGGCCAAAATGTCCCAAATGAACATCATACTGCATTGAAGAAGGCTTTAAACTAGCGATTGAGACCATAAACACATTTTGAAAACGTTTACTGAGGTTAGAAATCAAGTGAGAAGTTGGTGAATTCTCCATTGACTTGTATAGAGACGGTCGCCCCCTGGTGGCCTTTTGATAGAATGCAGTTCTAAGTTACTTCTGCGTTGGCCTCATTTCAGAGGACCAGAACTCCCCGCCTGATTGCGTGAGACTACTAATGCAATATATGGTTCAGTTTAATGTAACTTGGTTATGATACCTGCAACACAATTTAACTAAAAGTATGTAATGTTAGTCCCAGTGTGCAGCGCTCCATAATCCCAGTGAGTTAGCGTTAGCTTCGGGATGAGGTTGCAAGGTGATCGTAATTGTTTTGCAAGCATTGTGTTTTATTTTAATTTAATGCTTTCATCTTAAGTTCCTTTCTTACTTGTGCAACTGTCATGATACATTACATAATCATTTAGTTGATAAAATGTGGATTTGTTTTAGAATCCTTGCAGCAAAACATACAAATGTGTGTTTTCCATATACTGTATTTAATGCAAAAATAAAACATATAGCATCAACTCGCTCAATAAGTACATTAAAAAGCTTATTTATTTCATTATTTATCAGCCTACAGCTTCATATTTCAGGACGTTAATGAAGCATGTTGCTCTACTTCCACTCAATAGTCATTTCTTATTTCCTGGGGAGTGTGTGTGTGTGTGTGCTTGTGCTATGTTCCCTCAGTTTAATAATAAAATAAAGAGTGTCACCTGTCTGTCAAGCATTTTCATAGATGGAGAAATTATATAGCTTAGAAAAATGATCAGTTCAGAGATTCCTGATCATCTTTTTATTACTGTACTGGGGTTAAAGTGGGGGCAACAACACGTTATGTGCATTATATGGCCATACCTGTGCAGTGGGAATGTAAGCCTGAGGGAACATAAGGCCTAATTTGTTAGAAACTCCTTGAGGGAACATAAGGCTGAGGGAACATAGAGATGACCCCATTTCATGCACTCGTGTAAGTCTGATGCATGCTGATGTAACACTTACCATAACGAAAAACACCTGAAAAATACTCAGAAACACATTTTTTAGAAGGTCCAGACCTGCGTAGGAAACTGTTTATTTTGCTTGTCTGTGCTCTGTGTTTGATTGCAGTGTCGGGCTCATTCATGCAGAATCAGAAAGAAATACGAAAACACAAACACAAGGACGGACACACATCTCAAAAAACGACCGTCAGTTTTATATTTCCCCCTTCATGTTTCCATCTCTGATTCTGAATTGCTTTTTTTTTTTATTAAATTTAATTTCCCTCTCTCTTTTTTCCTGTGTGTGTGTGTGTCACCGTCATTCACTGCTGTTTCTCTCTCTTTTGTCGATACGTTCAGGTCTCACTTTCCAGCTTTGTGTGATAACGTGAATTCGTCCCGTTAATGTGACACGTTTAAACACACTTATGACAGGTGTGTATGAATTAACTGCAAATTGAAACAGACAGCTGAGATAAATGTCCCAGCGATGACGATGACAGATGAATCCCCAGAAGACGATAAATCACACGAATCATCACAGGATTCTTTTAATCATGCTGCAGTGATGTGTGTGTGTGTGTGTGTGTGTGTGTGTGTGTGTGTGTGTGTGTGTGTGTGATCATGCTGCAGTGATGTGTATGTGTGTCAGTATTGTATCTATTGATCCTTGTGACAAACCCTTTTATTGTCCTCAAGGAAGTATGGGAGGAAGGAAGGAAGGAAAGGAGGGAGGAAAGAAGGAAGGGAGGAAAAAAGGAAGGAAGGATGGAAGGGAAGAGGGAAGAAGGAAGGAGGAAGGAGGGAGGGAAGGAAGGAAGGACGGAGGAAGGAAGGATGGACGTGAGGAGGGAAGAAGGAAAGGAAGGAGGGAGGAAGGAAAGAAGGACAGGGGAAAGAAGGAAGGAATGTAGGAGGGAGGAAGGGAGGATGGAAGGGAGGAAAGGAAAGAAGGATGGAGGGAGGAAGGTAGGGGGAAGGAAAGAAAGAGAGAAGGAAGGAAAGAAGGAACAGTCAAAACTGACGACACGAATGCGGCTGACAGTAATTTTCACCTTTCCAGCGAGTCACGTGTTGCATGATGGGTAATATATATATATATATATCCTCCACATGAGTGTTTGAGCTGTGAAGGATTTAATCTAGCTGTGATCTACATGAGACGGTTTGTCTCATTATGAAACTATAAACTAATCCTGTTCATATGAAAACAAGTTCAATCCTGATAATCACTGTGAGTATTAATACTAATCCTCTTAAACTACCGTAAGGATTTCACATTTACACTACTTAAAAATGATTAACCCTGATCAAATGTGTTTATCACACCTAAGGGGGGGGGGGGGGGGGGGGGTTGTTTTAATATTTGATTATTTCTCCTGTTTTTTACTCTCACTTTCTCTTCTGACGTGTTAAGTGCAAAGCTGTGAACTTTATATTATTATTATTATTTTAATAATGTTTTGTCTTCTATTTTTTTTTTTTTTAGCAGAAACCAATTTTAAGTCCAGAGAAAGGAGGGAGAAGGAAGGAAAGGAGGGAGGAAGGAGGGGAGGAGGGAGGGAAAAAGGAAAGAGAGAAGGAAGGAAAGGAAGGAGGGAAGGAAAGAAGGGAGGAAGGAAGGTAGGCGGGAGAGAGGAAAAAAGGAATGAGGGAAGGACGGAATGAAGGAAAAAAAATACTGATTATAAGCTTTTGGCTCCCATACAAGAAGAAGAAGAAGAACAAGAACAAGAACAAGAAGAACAAGAACGGAGGCTATCTGCTGGTGTGTGGTGTCTTGAAACAGGAGGAGCTCACGGACGTAAACAAAACAGTCACGTGCCCCACAGATGCACGTGTAGGTCCGGAAATGACGTAAAAGGGACCGTATATGGTTTGTTCCGTGTGTATTACGTTACGTGTTGGACTAAATACATGGACATATTAAGGAAAGTATTCCGGTTTTATGGAAACGGATTTCATATTTCACAAGAATGGATACTTGGCGAGCTGTACAGAAAGTCCTGAGTCATAAGATGATCGTTGTGGATAAAGAGAAGACTTTGAAGGTATGTAGCATTATAGCTGTTAGCTTACTTTAGCTGAGTGGCTAGCCGAGCTAATCGCTAATACTATTACGGCTGTGAGCAACCATATAATTGAGTGGTTACATGTGTGGTCTTGAATGAATCAGGAGAATCTAAGCTTTCTAACAATGTACGGTATGAATATATATGTTTAAGGGTTGCTGTTTAAAACTTCCCAACTTCCGGCCCGTCCCGGAGGAGGAACAACGTGTGTTTTTACTTTAGCTGAGTGGCTAGCCGAGCTAACCGCTAATACTATTACGGCTGTGAGCAACCATATAAGTCGTGAGTGGTCTTGAATGAATCAGGAGAATCTAAGCTTTCTAACAATGTACGGCATGAATATATATGTTTAATGGTTGGTGTTTAAAACCTCCCAACGTCCGACCCGTCCCGGAGGTGGAACAGCGTGTTGTTAGTGTCTGCACTTCCGGTCCTTCATGTTGGCTGAAACAGACAAGTCACTCTCAAACATGCTGAAAACCAGATTGTTAAGTTTGGCCTGCTCTAATTAGTCTTCTCTAATGTTTCTATGGCTTTGAGGATGTTCCTCACGTTGCTGCTGGTGACAAACTGTGAGGGGGAGCATCAAAAATGAGCCGGAAGTCCTGATCATTACTGTCATAGACCTGGACTTTAGCGATGCTGTGGAGGAGTTTGCTAGGTCATTGGATAAGGGAGCTACTCTAATGTGTGTGCGTGCGTGTGTGTGTGTGTGTGTGTGTGTGTGTGTGTGTGTGTGTGTGTGTGTGTGTGTGTGTGTGTGAGATCATGCTGCAGTGATGTGGCTCTGTGTCAGTACTGTATCTATTGATCCTTGTGATAAACCCTCCTGTTGTCCTCGAGTCAAGGAAGGAAGGGAGGATGAAGGATAGGGGGGAGGAGGGAAGAAGGAAGTAAAGGAGGAAGGAAGGAGGCAAGGAAGGAAGGTAGGAGGGAGGGAGGAAGGAAAGGAAGGTGTGTG
>JAJDFG010000254.1:15000-27500 GCA_021039105.1 Scomber colias
TTTTCTGATTGTTGCGGCCTAAAATGACTGATTTTGCGGCAGCATTTTGAAAAAATTGCGGTAAATGTTGCGATGTTTTAAACACTTTTGTTGCAATTAAATTGCGGGAGACAGTGAAAATTGCACACACACCATCTCTGATCTCATTGCACATTCAACTTGATATTTTGAAGACAGTTTTCACACTGTTTTTAACACTTTATTTGACAATATTTATCTCTCTCACAGACACATGCACACACAACACAGACACACATACACATACACACATACACAGACACACAATATTTTTCTCCCTCACAGACACATGCACACACAGCACAAACACACATACACAGACAGAGACCAGTGATGCGCGGGTCGGCTTTTTTTAACACCCGCCCCAACCCGACCCGCCAGGAGATCCAACCCGCCCCGAACCCGAACCCGACCAGACCCGAGGAACAAAAAAATAAAGCCAGTGAACGTATTGCCATGGAACCTGTTTAAATTGAAGTAATAGATCATATACTGTAGGTAACAATGATATTTCAACAAAACGTATTTTAAATTGAAGAAGCGCAGAGCATATAATGATATTTATAGCTGACTCTCAGATCGAGAGGTGAATAATCTTCTGATCATATTTTAACTTTAGCGTCACTAACCTGTTAAACACATCCGTGTAGGTTATTATTGATTGAGCACAACCATAATGTTGATTTGGAGTGACACCCAACTGTGTTAGGACATAGCGTCAGTTTTGATCTGAAGAGATTGTGGAAAAACGGCACCATCAAGCTTCAGCTCTCTCCCGTTGCCGTGGAGATTCAAAACAAAGCAGACAGAGACACACACAATATTGATCTCCCTCACAAACACATGCACACACAACACATACACATACACAGACAGAGACACACAATATTTATCTCTCTCACAGACACATGCACGCACAACACAGACACACAGGATTAGTTGAGTTTACCGTTGCGGCAGACGGTAGGCTATTTTTTGCCGAACTCACTCCTCCAATTTGCGGAAAAGTTGCGGTGATTGGACAAAATTGCAAGGCCCGCACATAGTCGCGTGGATTGGTTGAATTTGCGTTAATTGTTGCGATCGCGACATCGCGAATTCCTGGAGGGACTGATTAACAACCAAACACAGTCCTGATAACTCTACAGCAAGTGTTTTTGTAACCATGGAAACACACAGCGTGTACGTGAATCTGCTGTTACTGTGCATGTATTGTGACTTTATCTTTAACTTATAATATTCAATAAGTTATAGTAATCATTATGCCGATTGTATCCAAGCACCATCCATAGCTGTCATGTCGCTAGCGTAAATGCTAACTTCAGAAGAAAAGTGAACTTATCTTTTCTAATATCTCTGTAATTAACAAAATGGCTGCAAATTGGTCATATTGCTTTTAAATTGAGCGATAATATGGACTGTATGTATCCTCGATCGCTGATCCTAGATAACATTGTCCTCATACAGTTAAAAAGATAAGCTATCTTAGCGAGCTATGCTAATGCTAACGCTATGTATAAACTTCATCGATAATTTCACATCCTGTTTATTTAAAGCTAACATTTCCACGAAATAAACCGGTAGGCCTACATAAATGCTTGCTTTATAACTTCTGAGTGTTTATGAAGCGCTTGAATGAACTTGCTGTGGTGCTGCGTGAATGTGTGTATTAGTATATTATACTTATAAATTATAACTTATAAATTAATGGTAATGGTAAGCATACAGCATACGAATGACTGCATATAATGCTGCACTACCGTTTGGAGATCGGTCGACATTTCAGTGAATAATTCTATTTTTAGACTGTGGAGTACCTCTTACCTCCGTAGACATACATGTAGTACTGTCTCTGCTAACCCCGTACCAAGATGGCGGCGCTTTAGGCACGCCTCTCCACAGTCAATGCGGCGTCTACGTATATATGTCTATGCTCCTGCATGCCTCGGCTGAAAGGTGGGGGAGGGGGAGATCAGCCTGCTCTGTGACTGTGTGAGGAGCATAGACTGTGGTGAGGAGCCACAGCAGCAGAGCAGGTGCGGGGGGAGGAGCCCCTCCCCTTGATGGGCCATTAATTAAGGCTGAGGTGAAGGCAGAAAGGACACCACAGTATTCTGCTCTTCTCTGCTCTGACTCTCAGCCATACAGCCTACACTGTTTAAAATAAGACCACATTTACATTTATCTCTGCACTTAACTATAAAATTAAAAAATGTCAACATTAAAATACGAATGTCAACATTAAAATACGAATGTTAACATAAAAATAAAAAAGTTAACATTAAAATAAAAAAGTTAACATTAAAATAAAAAAGTTAACATTAAAATAAGAATATTATTAAAGTAAGACTTAACTATGTAACACCCAGTTTTCACTATATGTAAATCAGTAGGACGTTTTACTAAAGGAAAAGTAGTAATATTACACTGTATATAAATACTCAGTTAAGTATTAGTGCTGAACATACTTTAAGTACCAAAACTATTCATGATGCAAAATATCCAATTTCAGAATAATTATATGATTATATTATAATTATTATGGATCAATGTGTAATGTTGCAGCTGGTAAAGGCAGAGCTTTTAATGACTATAGAGCTGGGCTGAATTTCCCTCTGGGTATCAATATATTCTATATTGACCTATAACAGTACATAAACATTTATTCACTGATTATAAAAAAATACTAAAATACTATATTTCCTCCTAAATTGCAATGGACTAGAAGAATAAAATAGCAGAATGTATACTGGCCTTGTCTCTTTATTAATTGTGTTTTACGTTTCACCCACCTTACTGGAACTTGGAGATTTTGTCTACTTTTTGAATTTTTCCTCACCCTGCAATACATGCTGATCTTTACTGTTATATGTTTAACTTGTTAATTACTCATGTTACATTGCTGTTGTATTGTAATTAGTATGCAGCAACAACACAAAACATATGCCATTGATTTTTTTGATAGTCTTCTTTAGTTGTTGATTCATCTCCGAACTGTATTGAAATTATTCAAGGTTTATGTGTCCCTGGTAAGGATCCTAAGGTCCATCACATGAGATCACTGACTTACTAGTATGTTAACTTATATAATATCAGCTAAATAACAAAGTGGTATAGCTGTATATTTACTTTGGTGAGTTATTGTGTAGACAGAGACTCCCAAGAACAAGCTTTCCCTGTAGATCCTGAAAATAATAGAAGAATAATCACACAAATACATTATGGCTGATTTATGTTCAGTTTTGCAAGCTCCTCTCTTTCACTCTATCTCTATCTCTCTCGATCCAGTCATGTATATTTTCAGCGTAACAGGCTGCATTAAATTGACCAATAAGATCACACAGCACATTTACTGTCACAAAATGACAATATACGGCACTAGCAGGTGATAGCCGATAGACTTCAATGTCGTTAGCTGGCATAGCAGAGGCTCCAAGAAAGAAGTCGAAAACGTATAATTTCCATCCAGAATGGGAAGAGGAATTTCTTTTCACCATGGTGAAAGACAAGTGTGTGTGTATGTTGTGCCACCAAACTCTAGCACTATCTAAAAGAGGAAATCTGGAGCGTCACCACAACACCAACCACGACAAATTCAAAGACAGCTTCCCCGCCAAGAGCGCAATCCGTGCTAGGAAAGTTGCTGAGCTGAAAGCGGGATTGAAGGCCCAGCAGTCGCTTTTCACAAAACCTGCTGCTCAAAATAAGGCTGCGACTGAAGCTTCATTTCGTGTAAGTCACCTTTTGTCTAAACACAAGAAGCCTTTTACAGATGGCGATTTATTCAAGGAGGCGATGGCTATCACTGCAGAGACAGTTTTCAACGGCTTCAAAAACAAAGACGACATCAAAACCGCGCTCCGCAGTGTCCAGCTTGGCCCCAATACAGTGGCCAGGAGAGTCGAGGAAATGTCAGGGGACGTGGATCGACAAGTGCTAAAAGACTTATCACACCTGTGAATATTTTTCACATCAGTTTGATGAATCCCTGGATGTAATCCAGATAATAATATCTGCACAGAGGTTGAGCAGGTGTAACTATATTGTTGCTATGTTGTTATTTGTACCAGTCTCTGCAGGATATAAACAGGCCCAGGGGCAGTGGGGGCTTGGAAGCCATGATGACAGGGGGGCTGTTGTCTCCTGAGCTGCTACAGAGGGTGAATGTGGAGTTTGCTTAAATACAGGTCTGCTGCACACACAGAGACTGTGGCTGTGTGTGTGCCCAAAAGACTGAAGCACTTCAGAAATGCTATATTTTTTTAACAGTTGAATGTTTACAATCTCCTTTGTTGTTTACATAAAAGGTTATTTAGGCTTTTTAAATAAACATTTTTTGATTATGTATGTTACCTGTTAATTGTTTTTTACATATAAGTTCACACATGTTACGCTTTGTGGCACTCTGCACTTAAAAAGATTCATCTCAGTGGCCACTTTTTGAACACCACAATGTATTGAATAGAAATACAAATACTGTGAACAAACACTTTTTGACTTTTCATTCATATTTTTTCCTATTCAGCTACACAAACATCACATTTAAACTACTCAAAATTGTACTATAAATGAGAGTATCCCAGAGTCCTATGTACACCGTAGTAATTTATTGATATGCCGCATAATGTCCTCCTTTTTGGTGTTATGGAAATGGTCACCCTAGTGCAGTGGTCTCCAACCTTTTTAAGCCCAAGATCCCTGAACTCCACCTTGGTGAAAGGCAAGATCTACCTATTGAAACGTTGAAAGAAAAAGACAGCCCAGATTGTACTTCCAACTTGATGCCTTTTATAAATAAAAGGTAATTGTATTTGAATTACATGAAATGGTCCAACGTTTAAATGATTGCAACCAAGAAAACATTGTAACAAGCATATCAAACTGGCCATAGCTGTCTTGCTTTGAGACAAGCTGAAGCTTCATTCAAGTCACATTAATATCAGCATTTTAGAAAATAGAACTGTAATGCTAACAGATAGTATCTATCTATCTATCTATCTATCTCAATTTTATAAGACTAAATGATTATTAATTCTCAAATCTTTACTTTGAATGGCACCTGGCAGACCTTCACACACACACATACTGACACACACTTACAAAAACGTGTGTCTATCAAACTACCTATCTATCTATCTATCTATCTATCTATCTATCTATCTAACTATCTATCTATCTATCTATCTATCTCTCTGTCTATCTATCTATCTATCTATCTATCTATCTATCTATCTATCTATCTATCTATATTAATTTTATAAGACTAAATGATTATTAATTCTCAAGTCTTTACTTTGATAGGCACCTGGCCAGACCATTAACACAGACACACACAAACATAAATGTGTATCTATCTATCTTATCTATCTATCTATATATCTATCTATCGATGTATCTATCTATCTATCTATCTATCTATCGATGTATCTATCTATCTATCTATCTATCTATCTATCTATCTATCTATCTATCTATCTATCTATCTATCTAATCTATATATATATATTAATTTCATTCGACCAAATGAATATTAATTCTCAAATCTTTACTTTGAAAGGCACCTGGCAGACATTCACTTACACACATATAGACACACACAAACAAAAATGTGTGTCTATCTATCTATCTATCTATCTATCTATCTATCAAACTATCTATGTATCTATCTATCTATCTATCCATATATCTATCTATCTTATCTATATATCTATATTAATTTTGTAAGACTAAATGATTATTAATTCTCAAATCTTTACTTTGAAAGGCACCTGGCAGACCTTCACACACACACAGACACACACACAAAAATGTGTCTATCAAACTATCTATCTATCTGTCTATCTATCTATCTATCTGTCTATCTATCTATCTATCTATCTATCTATCTAACTATCTATCTATCTATCTATCTATCTATCTATCTATCTAATGATTATTAATTCTCAAATCTTTACTTTGAAAGGCACCTGGCAGACCTTCACACACACACAGACACACACACAAAAATGTGTCTATCAAACTATCTATCTATCTGTCTATCTATCTATCTATCTATCTATCTATCTATCTATCTATCTATCTATCTATCTATCTATCTATCTATATATCTATATATCGTTATTAATTTCATTAGACTAAATGACTATTAATTCCCAAATCTTTACTTTGAAAGGCACTTGGCAGACCTTCACACACAAACAGACACACAAAAAAAATGTTTGTCTATCAAACGATCCATCTATGTATCTATGTATCTATGTATCTATCTATCTAGATAGATAGACCTGATCGATAGATATCTATCTTATCTATTGATGTATCTATCTATCTATCTATCTATCTATCTATCTATCTATCTATCTATCTATCTATCTATCTATCTATCTATCTATCTATCGATGTATCTATCTATCTATCTATCTATCTATCTATCTATCTGTCTATCTATCTATCTATCTATCTATCTATCTATCTATCTATCTATCTATCTATCTATCTATCTATCTATCTATCAATCTATCTATCTATCTATCTATTTATCTATCTATCTTAATTTCTATGAGACTAAATGATTATTGATTCTCAAATCTCTACTTTGAAAGGCACCTGGCAGACCTTCACACACAAACACACACACACAAAAAAATGTGTCTATCAAACTAACTATCTATCTATGTACCTATCTATGTATCTATCTATCGAGTATCTATCTATCTATATATCTATCTATCTATCTATCTAACTATCTAACTATCTATCTATCTATGTACCTATCTATCTATCTATGTATCTATCTATCTATCTATCTATCTATCTATCTATCTATCTACCTATCTATCTATCTATCTATCTATCTATCTATCTATCTATCTATCTATCTATCTATCTATCTATCTATCTATTTATCTATCTATCTATCTATCTATCTATCTATCTATCTATCTATTGATCTATATTAATTTTATAACACTAAATGATTATTAATTCTCAAGTCTTTACTTTGAAAGGTACCTGGCCAGACCATTAACACAGACACACACAAACATAAATGTGTATCTATCTATCTTATCTATCTATCTATATATCTATCTATCGATCGATGTATCTATCTATCTATCTATCTATCTATCTATCTATCTATCTATCTATCTATCTATCTATCTATCTATCTATCTATCTATCTATCTATCTATCTAATCTATATATCTATATTAATTTCATTCGACCAAATGAATATTACTTCTCAAATCTTTACTTTGAAAGACACCTGGCAGACATTCACATACACACATATAGACACACACAAACAAAAATGTGTGTCTATCAAACTATCAATCAATCTATCAATCTATCTATCTATCTATCTATCTATCTATCTATATATGTATGTATGTATGTATGTATGTATGTATTTATCTATCTATCTATCTATCTATCTATCTATCTATCTATCTATCTTAATTTTATAAGACTAAATGATTATTAATTCTCAAATCTTTACTTTGAATGGCACCTGGCAGACCTTCACACACACACATACTGACACACACTTACAAAAACGTGTGTCTATCAAACTATCTATCTATCTATCTATCTATCTATCTATCTATCTATCTATCTATCTATCTATCTATCTATCTATCTATCTACCTATCTATCTATCTATCTATCTATCGATGTATCTATCAAACTATCTATCTATCTATGTGTCTATCTATCTATCTATCTATCTATCTATCTATCTATCTATCTATCTATCTATCTATCTATCTATCTATCTATCTATCTCATCTCATCTATATATCTATATTAATTTGATTAGACTAAATCATTATTAATTATCAAATCTTTACTTTGAAAGGCACCTGGCAGACCTTCACACACAGACAGACACATACAAAAATGTGTGTCTATCAAACTATCTATCTATCTGTCTATCTATCTATCTATCTATCTATCTATCTATCTATCTATCTATCTATCTATCTATCTATCTATCTATCTATCTATCTATCTATCTATCTATCTATCTATCTATCTATCTATCTATCTCATCTATCTATCTTATCTATATATCTATATTAATTTCATTATACTAAATGATTATTAATTCTCAAATCTTTACTTTGAAAGGAACCTGGCAGACCTTCACACAAACACAGACACACACACAAAAATGTGTCTATCAAACTATCTATCTATCTGTCTATATATTTATCTATCTATCTATCCCAATTTTATAAGGCTAAATGATTATTAATTCTCAAATCTTTACTTTGAAAGGCACCTGGCAGACCTTCACACACACACACAGACACACACAAACAAAAATGTGAGTCTATCTATCTATCTATCTATCTATCTATCTATCTATCTATCTATCTGTCTATCTATCTATCTATCTATCTATCTATCTATCTATCTATCTATCTATCCATCTATCTATCTATCTATCTTATCTGTATATATCTATATTAATTTCATTAGACAAAATGATTATTAATTCTCAAATCTTTACTTTGAAAGGCACCTGGCAGACCTTCACACACACACACACACACATACACAAACAAACAAAAATGTCTGTCTGTCTATCTATCTATCTATCTATCTATCTATCTATCTATCTATCTATCTATCTATCTATCTATCTATCTATCTATCTATCTAACTTTCTATCTATCTATCTATCTATCTATCTATCTATCTATCTATCTATCTATCTATCTATCTATCTATCTATCTATCTACCTACCTACCGACCTATCTATCTATCTATCTATCTATCTATCTATCTATCTATCTATCTATCTATCTATCTATCTATCTATCTCAATTTTATAAGACTAAATGATTATTAATTCTCAAATCTTTACTTTGAATGGCACCTGGCAGACCTTCACACACACACATACTGACACACACTTACAAAAACGTGTGTCTATCAAACTACCTATCTATCTATCTATCTATCTATCCATCTATCTATCTATCTATCTATCTATCTATCTATCTATCTATCTATCTATCTATCTATCTATCTATCTATCTATCTAATCTATATATATATATTAATTTCATTCGACCAAATGAATATTAATTCTCAAATCTTTACTTTGAAAGGCACCTGGCAGACATTCACTTACACACATATAGACACACACAAACAAAAATGTGTGTCTATCTATCTATCTATCTATCTATCTATCTATCTATCTATCTATCTATCTATCTATCAAACTATCTATGTATCTATCTATCTATCTATCTATCCATATATCTATCTATCTTATCTATATATCTATATTAATTTTGTAAGACTAAATGATTATTAATTCTCAAATCTTTACTTTGAAAGGCACCTGGCAGACCTTCACACACACACAGACACACACACAAAAATGTGTCTATCAAACTATCTATCTATCTGTCTATCTATCTATCTGTCTGTCTATCTATCTATCTATCTAACTATCTATCTATCTATCTATCTATCTATCTATCTATCTAATGATTATTAATTCTCAAATCTTTACTTTGAAAGGCACCTGGCAGACCTTCACACACACACAGACACACACACAAAAATGTGTCTATCAAACTATCTATCTATCTGTCTATCTATCTATCTATCTATCTATCTATCTATCTATCTATCTATCTATCTATCTATCTATCTATCTATCTATATATCGTTATTAATTTCATTAGACTAAATGACTATTAATTCCCAAATCTTTACTTTGAAAGGCACCTGGCAGACCTTCACACACAAACAGACACACAAAAAAAATGTGTGTCTATCAAACGATCCATCTATGTATCTATGTATCTATGTATCTATCTATCTAGATAGATAGACCTGATCGATAGATATCTATCTTATCTATTGATGTATCTATCTATCTATCTATCTATCTATCTATCTATCTATCTATCTATCTATCTATCTATCTATCTATCGATGTATCTATCTATCTGTCTATCTGTCTATCTATCTATCTATCTATCTATCTGTCTATCTATCTATCTATCTATCTATCTATCTATCTATCTATCTATCTATCTATCAATCTATCTATCTATCTATCTATCTATCTATCTATCTATCTATTTATCTATCTATCTTAATTTCTATGAGACTAAATGATTATTGATTCTCAAATCTCTACTTTGAAAGGCACCTGGCAGACCTTCACACACAAACACACACACACAAAAAAATGTGTCTATCAAACTAACTATCTATCTATGTACCTATCTATGTATCTATCTATCGAGTATCTATCTATCTATATATCTATCTATCTATCTAACTATCTAACTATCTATCTATCTATGTACCTATCTATCTATCTATGTATCTATCTATCTATCTATCTATCTATCTATCTATCTATCTATCTATCTATCTATCTATCTATCTATCTATCTATCTATCTATTTATCTATCTATCTATCTATCTATCTATCTATCTATCTATCTATCTATTGATCTATATTAATTTTATAACACTAAATGATTATTAATTCTCAAGTCTTTACTTTGAAAGGTACCTGGCCAGACCATTAACACAGACACACACAAACATAAATGTGTATCTATCTATCTTATCTATCTATCTATATATCTATCTATCGATCGATGTATCTATCTATCTATCTATCTATCTATCTATCTATCTATCTATCTATCTAATCTATATATCTATATTAATTTCATTCGACCAAATGAATATTACTTCTCAAATCTTTACTTTGAAAGGCACCTGGCAGACATTCACATACACACATATAGACACACACAAACAAAAATGTGTGTCTATCAAACTATCAATCAATCAATCAATCTATCTATCTATCTATCTATCTATCTATCTATCTATCTATCTATCTATCTATCTATCTATCTATCTATCTATCTATCTATCTATCTATCTATCTATCTATCTATATATGTATGTATGTATGTATGTATGTATGTATTTATCTATCTATCTATCTATCTATCTATCTTAATTTTATAAGACTAAATGATTATTAATTCTCAAATCTTTACTTTGAATGGCACCTGGCAGACCTTCACACACACACATACTGACACACACTTACAAAAACGTGTGTCTATCAAACTATCTATCTATCTATCTATCTATCTATCTATCTATCTATCTATCTATCTATCTATCTATCTATCTATCTATCTATCTATCTATCTATCTACCTATCTATCTATCTATCTATCTATCGATGTATCTATCAAACTATCTATCTATCTATGTGTCTATCTATCTATCTATCTATCTATCTATCTATCTATCTATCTATCTATCTATCTATCTATCTATCTATCTATCTATCTATCTCATCTATATATCTATATTAATTTGATTAGACTAAATCATTATTAATTATCAAATCTTTACTTTGAAAGGCACCTGGCAGACCTTCACACACAGACAGACACATACAAAAATGTGTGTCTATCAAACTATCTATCTATCTGTCTATCTATCTATCTATCTATCTATCTATCTCATCTATCTATCTTATCTATATATCTATATTAATTTCATTATACTAAATGATTATTAATTCTCAAATCTTTACTTTGAAAGGCACCTGGCAGACCTTCACACACACACACAGACACACACAAACAAAAATGTGAGTCTATCTATCTATCTATCTATCTATCTATCTATCTATCTATCTATCTATCTGTCTATCTATCTATCTGTCTATCTATCTATCTATCTATCTATCTATCTATCTATCTATCTATCTATCTATCTATCTATCTATCTATCTATCCATCTATCTATCTATCTATCTTATCTGTATATATCTATATTAATTTCATTAGACAAAATGATTATTAATTCTCAAATCTTTACTTTGAAAGGCACCTGGCAGACCTTCACACACACACACACACACATACACAAACAAACAAAAATGTCTGTCTGTCTATCTATCTATCTATCTATCTATCTATCTATCTATCTATCTATCTATCTATCTATCTATCTATCTATCTATCTATCTATCTATCTATCTATCTATCTATCTACCTATCTATCTATCTATCTATATATCTATCTATCTATCTATCGATGTATCTATCAAACTATCTATGTATCTATTTGTCTATCTATCTATCTATCTATCTATCCCAATTTTATAAGGCTAAATGATTATTAATTCTCAAATCTTTACTTTGAAAGGCACCTGGCAGACCTTCACACACACACACAGACACACACAAACAAAAATGTGAGTCTATCTATCTATCTATCTATCTATCTATCTATCTATCTATCTATCTATCTATCTATCTATCTATCTATCTATCTATATATCTCATCTATCGATCGATGTATCTATCTATCTATCGATGTATCTATCTATCTATCTATCTATCTATCTATCTATCTATCTATCTATCTATCTATCTATCTATCTATCTATCTATCTATCTA
>JAJDFG010000254.1:32500-47500 GCA_021039105.1 Scomber colias
ATCTATCTATCTATCTATCTATCTATCTATCTATCTATCTAAATTTCTATGAGACTAAATGATTATTAATCCTCAAATCTCTACTTTGAAAGGCACCTGGCAGACCTTCACACACAAACAGACACACACAAAAAAATGTGTCTATCAAACTAACTATCTATCTATGTATCTATCTATGTATCTATCTATCTAGTATCTATCTATCTATATATCTATCTATCTATCTATCTATCTATATATCTATATATCGTTATTAATTTCATTAGACTAAATGACTATTAATTCCCAAATCTTTACTTTGAAAGGCACCTGGCAGACCTTCACACACAAACAGACACACAAAAAAAATGTGTGTCTATCAAACGATCCATCTATGTATCTATGTATCTATCTATCTAGATAGATAGACCTGATCGATAGATATCTATCTTATCTATTGATGTATATATCTATCTATCTATCTATCTATCTATCTATCTATCTATCTATCTATCTATCTATCTATCTATCTATCTATCGATGTATCTATCTATCTGTCTATCTGTCTATCTATCTATCTATCTATCTATCTATCTATCTATCTATCTATCTATCTATATATCTATATATCGTTATTAATTTCATTAGACTAAATGACTATTAATTCCCAAATCTTTACTTTGAAAGGCACCTGGCAGACCTTCACACACAAACAGACACACAAAAAAAATGTGTGTCTATCAAACGATCCATCTATGTATCTATGTATCTATGTATCTATCTATCTAGATAGATAGACCTGATCGATAGATATCTATCTTATCTATTGATGTATCTATCTATCTATCTATCTATCTATCTATCTATCTATCTATATATCTCATCTATCGATCGATGTATCTATCTATCTATCGATGTATCTATCTATCTATCTATCTATCTATCTATCTATCTATCTATCTATCTATCTATCTATCTATCTATCTATCTATCTATCTATCTCAATTTTATAAGAATAAATGATTATTAATTCTCAAATCTTTACTTTGAATGGCACCTGGCAGACCTTCACACACACACATACTGACACACACTTACAAAAACGTGTGTCTATCAAACTACCTATCTATCTATCTATCTATCTATCTATCTATCTATCTATCTATTAGCTTTACGCGTCAGAAAATCCCTCCGAAACAGATATTCAGAGATTTTTGGAAAAAGTATCTTTACCCTCTATTTCAGAGGACGAAAAGGAACAACTGAGTGCTCCATTCACCCCAGAAGAGGTGCTACAAGCAATTAAGTCAATGCCCTCTGGAAAAACCCCAGGTTTAGATGGATATTCAGCAGAATTTTACAAGGCCTTCTGGCCACAAATTCAGCCACTTTTTATGCCCATGGTAGTAGATTTTTTTGAAAATGGCGTTCTTCCTGACACCATGAAGACAGCAATAATATCATTAATACATAAGAAGGACAAAGATGCTGCTGAATGCGCATCATTTCGCCCGATATCATTACTTCCAGTTGACTTTAAGATTCTTTCAAAATTAATTGCACACAGACTAGAAGACTTGTTGCCCCAGATTATTAACCCCGACCAATCCGGCTTTGTGAAAGCACGCTATGCATCTGACAATATCCGGAGGCTATTAAACGTAGTTGACCACTCGACCCTACACAACACAACAGCCGTACTACTTTCGCTTGACGCAGAAAAAGCGTTTGATAGGGTCGAGTGGTCATATTTGTTTGCCGTTCTGGAGAAATTCAACCTTGGTGAGAAGTGCATTGGGTGGGTTAGAACCATGTACAGCAATCCGCAAGCTCAAATATGTATAAACGGTAACCTTACTGAAAAATTCAATCTGTACAGAGGATGTCGCCAGGGATGCCCTCTATCTCCATTTTTGTTTAATTTGGCAATCGAACCACTGGCGGAAGCCATACGGGCAGATGAAGAAATTGCAGGTATCAACATCGGGAAAACAAAGAACAAAATTTCACTATATGCTGATGATATTATTCTTTATTTAACCAGACCAGAACAATCGATCCCAGCAGTCCTAGACCTTATTACTAAATTCGGAATAATATCAGGCTACAAAGTTAATCTGACAAAATCCAATGCTTTACTAATTAACTCATCAGTCTCTAACAAACTCAGGGCCATCTCACCATTCACCTGGGCTCAGAACAGTTTTAAATATCTTGGGGTGAATGTGACTTAAAAACTCAAAACTCTATACCTCATAAATTATGTTCCATTGCTTAAAAAGGTTAAGGAAGAGCTAGAACATTGGAAAATGCTCCCTATTTCATTTCTTGGACGGATCAATGTAATTAAAATGAATATCCTCCCCCGCTTCTGTTATTTATTTCAATCACTACCCTGCTACTTGGATAAAACATTCTTTAAATCCATAAACAAAATATTAACCTCCTTTATCTGGAAAAACTCTTCACCAAGAATAGCCTTTAAAACTTTAACAAAGTCCAGAGAGAAGGGGGGCCTGGCACTACCAGACTTGCAGATATACTATTGGGCCGCCCAGGCAAAGGGCCTGATTAGTTGGGTACAAAGACGTAACAATGCACAGTGGAGAGACATAGAAGAAGAACTTTGCGCTCCCATTTCTATGAGCTCGCTACCATTCATTAACAATATAAATGCACTACACCAAATAACAAAAACATATGTAGTTTACAACACTCTTCGGGCTTGGCACGATATAAATAAGTTTTGTGGGAATTTCGGCAAAATCTCCAGCCTCTCTCCCTTATCCTTAAATCCAGATCTGCCACCATCAATTGGTAGCTCCTTGTTTGCAAAGTGGAGAGACAATGGTATACATCAATTCCAACACTTGTTTGCCGAGGACACACTCAAGTCCTTTACAGACTTAATGTCAGAATACGAAATCCCGAAAAAGGACCTTTATAAATACTTACAAATTCGGCATGTAATAAGCACTCTAAAAAAAGAGAAACGCCTGTCTCTGGAGCTGACAAATCTGGGGAAGATTTTGGTGAAATCTACATCATTAAAAGGAAAAATCTCTGTAATTTATAATACACTGTTGAACCATCACAGCTCTTCCTTGACCCCACTTAAGAACATATGGCAGAAGGATATGGGATGTGTATTTGATGAAGATCAATGGGACATCATATGTCAGAATGTTTTCTCCTCACTGTCATGTAATAAAATAATCGAACAAAACTATAAATTCATGCACAGGATATACCTAACTCCACTCCGCATAAGTAAAATGTTTCCCAACTCATCCCCCAGATGTCATCGTTGTAAAACATGTATAGGTTCAATTATGCATGTCTTTTGGGAATGCAAGGAGTTAAAACAGTTTTGGAAAGCAGTACACAATCTAACTACTAAGGTTGTGGAAGCCCCACTGGTTCTTACACCAACACTGTGCCTCTTTGGTACGGAATTGGACAAGACACTGGACACCACATGCAAGAAGAGGATTGTCATAATGTCCTACATTGCAAAGAAGTGCATCTTGCTCAACTGGAATCAACACAGACCCCCATCATTCAATCTTTTTAAACAAATCTTAAATGAAACTTTAAGACTGGAGCAACGGACGTACACTCTAAAAAATAAGGGGGACGCTTTCCGGAGGATATGGGAACCGTTCATGGACCTCTGACACTACTATACCATAACAAGGCTTGACATACCTACATAATTGTGAACTGTGACCACGGACTGATCTGATTAGATTTGTTGTACTTTGTTGTTCTCATTGTTTACTTTGATTGTTTGTTTTTCTTTCCTTATTTCTTTTTCTGTTATGTTACTTAAATGTTAAATGTAAAAAAAATAAAATAAAAAGATAATTGAAAAAAAAACAAAAAAAACACACACACAGACAGACATACAAAAATGTGTGTCTATCAATCTATCTATCTATCTATCTATCTATCTATCTATCGATCTATCTATCTATCTATCTATCTATCTAACTATCTATCTATCATCTGTGTATCTATGTATCTATGTATCTATCTATCTATCTATCGATCGATCTATCTATCTATCTAACTATCTATCTATCATCTGTGTATCTATGTATCTATGTATCTATCTATCTATCTATCATCTGTGTATCTATGTATCTATCTATCTATCTATCTATCTATCTGTCTACTGTATCTATCTATCTATCTATCTATCTATCTATCTATCTATCTATCTATCTATCTATCTATCTATCTATCTGTCTGTCTACTGTATCTATCTATCTATCTATCTATCTATCTATCTATCTATCTATCTATCTATCTATCTATCTATTTATCTATCTATCTATCTATCGTCTATCTATCTATCTATCTATCTATCTATCTATCTATCTATCTATCTATCTAGCTATATTAATTTTATAAGACTAAATGATTATTAATTCTCAAGTCCTTAATTTGAAAGGCACCTGGCCAGACCATTAACACACACACACACAAACATAAATGTGTATCTATCTATTTTATGTATCTATCTATCTATCTATCTATCTTAATTTAATAAGACTAAATGATTATTAATTCTCAAATCTTTACTTTCAAAGGCACCTGGACAGACCATTAACACAGACACACACAAACATAAATGTGGATCCATCTATCTATCTATCTATCTATCTATCTATCTATCTATCTATCTATCTATCTATCTATCTATCTATCTATCTATCTATCTATCTATCTAACTATCTATCTATCATCTGTGTATCTATGTATCTATCTATCTATCTATCTATCTATCTATCTATCTATCTATCTATCTATCTATCTATCTATATAACTATCTATCTATCATCTGTGTATCTATCTGTCTACTGTATCTATCTATCTATCTATCTATCTATCTATCTATCTATCTATCTATCTTATCTATATATCTATATTAACTTCATTCGACCAAATGAATATTAATTCTCAAATCTTTACTTTGAAAAGGCACCTGGCAGACCTTCACACACACACATACAGACACACACAAACAAAAATGTGTGTCTATCAAACTATCTATCTATCTATCTATCTATCTATCTATCTATCTATCTATCTGTCTATCTGTCTACTGTATCTATCTATCTATCTATCTATCTATCTATCTATCTATCTATCTATCTATCTATCTATCTATCTATCTATCTATCTATCTATCTATCTGTCTACTGTATCTATCTATCTATCTATGTATCTATCTATCTATCTATCTATCTGTCTACTGTATCTATCTATCTATCTATCTATCTATCTATCTATCTATCTATCTATCTATCTATCTATCTATCTATCTATCTATCTATCTAACTATCTATCTATCATCTGTGTATCTATGTATCTATGTATCTATCTATCTATCTATCGATCGATCTATCTATCTATCTAACTATCTATCTATCATCTGTGTATCTATGTATCTATGTATCTATCTATCTATCTATCATCTGTGTATCTATGTATCTATGTATCTATCTATCTATCTATCTATCTATCTATCTGTCTACTGTATCTATCTATCTATCTATCTATCTATCTATCTATCTATCTATCTATCTATCTATCTGTCTGTCTACTGTATCTATCTATCTATCTATCTATCTATCTATCTATCTATCTATCTATTTATCTATCTATCTATCTATCATCTATGTATCTATCTATCTATCTATCTATCTATCTATCTATCTATCTAGCTATATTAATTTTATAAGACTAAATGATTATTAATTCTCAAGTCCTTAATTTGAAAGGCACCTGGCCAGACCATTAACACACACACACACAAACATAAATGTGTATCTATCTATTTTATGTATCTATCTATCTATCTATCTATCTTAATTTAATAAGACTAAATGATTATTAATTCTCAAATCTTTACTTTCAAAGGCACCTGGACAGACCATTAACACAGACACACACAAACATAAATGTGGATCCATCTATCTATCTATCTATCTATCTATCTATCTATCTATCTATCTATCTATCTATCTATCTATCTATCTATCTATCTATCTATCTATCTATCTAACTATCTATCTATCATCTGTGTATCTATGTATCTATCTATCTATCTATCTATCTATCTATCTATCTATCTATCTATCTATCTATCTATCTATCTATCTATATAACTATCTATCTATCATCTGTGTATCTATCTGTCTACTGTATCTATCTATCTATCTATCTATCTATCTATCTATCTATCTATCTATCTATCTATCTATCTATCTATCTTATCTATATATCTATATTAACTTCATTCGACCAAATGAATATTAATTCTCAAATCTTTACTTTGAAAAGGCACCTGGCAGACCTTCACACACACACATACAGACACACACAAACAAAAATGTGTGTCTATCTATCTATCTATCTATCTATCTATCTATCTATCTATCTATCTATCTATCTGTCTATCTGTCTACTGTATCTATCTATCTATCTATCTATCTATCTATCTATCTATCTATCTATCTATCTATCTATCTATCTATCTATCTATCTATCTATCTATCTATCTATCTATCTATCTATCTGTCTACTGTATCTATCTATCTATCTATGTATCTATCTATCTATCTATCTATCTGTCTACTGTATCTATCTATCTATCTATCTATCTATCTATCTATCTATCTATCTATCTATCTATCTATCTATCTATCTATCTATCTATCTATCTATATAACTATCTATCTATCATCTGTGTATCTATGTATCTATGTATCTATCTATCTATCTATCTATATAACTATCTATCTATCATCTGTGTATCTATCTGTCTACTGTATCTATCTATCTATGTATCTATGTATCTATCTATCTATCTATCTATCTATCTATCTATCTATCTATCTATCTATCTATATTAATTTCATAAGACTAAATGATTATTAATTCTCAAGTCTTTACTTTGAAAGGCACCTGGCCAGACCATTAACACACACACACACACAAACATAAATGTGTATCTATCTATTTTATGTATCTATCTATCTATCTATCTATCTATCTATCTATCTATCTATCTATCTATCTATCTATCTATCTATCTATCTAAATTTAATAAGACTAAATGATTATTAATTCTCAAATCTTTACTTTCAAAGGCACCTGGACAGACCATTAACACAGACACACACAAACATAAATGTGGATCTATCTATCTATCTATCTATCTATCTATCTATCTATCTATCTATCTATCTATCTATCTATCTATCTATCTATCTATCTATCTATCTATCTATCTATATAACTATCTATCTATCATCTGTGTATCTATGTATCTATGTATCTATCTAACTATCTATCTTTATAACTATCTATCTATCATCTGTGTATCTATCTGTCTACTGTATCTATCTATCTATCTGTCTATTGTATCTATCTATCTATCTATCTATCTATCTATCTATCTATCTATCTATCTATCTATCTATCTATCTGTCTATCTATATATCTATCTAGCTATCCAGCTATCTGTCTATCTATCTATCTATGTATCTATCTATCTATCCATCTATCTATCTATCTATCTATTTATCTATCTATCTATCTATCATCTATCTATCTATCTATCTATCTATCTATCTATCTATCTATCTATCTATCTATCTATCTATCTATCTATCTATCTATCTATCTATCTATATTAATTTCATTAAACTAAATGATTATTAATTCTCAAATCTTTACTTTGAAAGGCACCTCGCAGACCTTCACACACACACATACAGACACACACACACAAACATAAATTTGTATCTATCTATCTATCTATCTATCTATCTATCTATCTATCTATCTATCTATCTATCTATCCAACTAAACCTTTTTAATTTGATTACACTAAATGATTATTATTTTTCAAATCAATGATTAGTTGCATGAACTTGCTGAGAAAAGACGAATAAAGCCATAAAAAGTTAATTGTAATCCATTTTCTTAGCAGAAGTTCTAGTTCAATGTGATTAATTCTGTAATATTTCAGTGTTTTAGTTTATGTCAAAGAGAATATGAGTGATTCAGTGATAAATTGCATGAACTTCCTGAGAATTTAGGATTAAAGCCATAAAAAGTTATGCAATCTCAATCATTTTCTTAGCAGAAGCCATAGAAAGGTTGATTTCTAAACACAATTAGTTCAATGTGATGAATTCTGAAATATCTGAGTGTTTTAGTGTATGTCCAAAGAGAACATAAGTGATTCAGTGATTATTTGCATGATCTTGCAGAGAATAGACGAATAAGCCATAAAAAGTTATGTAATCCATTCTCTTAGCAGAACCCATAGAAAGGTTGATTTCTAAACACAATTAGTTCAGTGTGATGAATTCTGATATATCTGAGTGTTTTAGTGTATTTCCAAATAGAATAAATGATTCAGTGATTAGTTGCATTAACTTGCTGTGAAGAGACGAATAAAGCCATAAAAAGTTAGTTGTAATCCATTCTCTTAGCAGAACCCATAGAAAGGTTGATTTCTAAACACAATTAGTTCAATGTGATGAATTCTGATATATCTGAGTGTTTCATTGTATGTCAAAGACAATAAGTGATTCAGTGATTATTTGCATTAACTTGCTGAGAACAGACGAATAAAGCCATAAAAAGTTAGTTGTAATCCATTCTCTTAGCAGAACCCATAAAAAGGTTGATTTCTAAACACAATTAGTTCAATGTGATGAATTCTGATATATCTGAGTGTTTTAGTGTATGTCCAAAGACAATAAGTGATTCAGTGATTAGTTGCATGAACTTGCTGAGAACAGACGAATAAAGCCATAAAAAGTTAGTTGTAATCAATTTTCTCTGCAGAACCCATAGAAAGGTTGATTTCTAAACACAATTAGCGTAGTGTGATGAATTCTGATATATCTGAGTGTTTTAGTGTATCTCCTAAGAGAATAAGTAATTCAGTGATTAGTTGCATGAACTTGCTGAGAATAGACGAATAAAGCCATAAAAAGTTAGTTGTAATACATTCTCTTAGCAGAACCCATAGAAAGGTTGATTTCTAAACACAATTAGTTCAATGTGATGAATTCTGAACTGTCTGCATGTTTTAGTGTATGTCCAACGAGAATGAGTAATTCAGTGATTAGTTGCATGATCTTTCTGAGAATAGACGAATAAAGCCATAAAAAGTTAGTTGTAATCCATGCTCTTAGCAGAAGCCATGGAGAGGTTGATTTCTAAACACAATTAGTTCAATGTGATGAATTTTGAACTGTCTGCATGTTTTGGTGTATGTCCAACGAGAATGATTAATTCAGTTATTAGTTGCATGATCTTGCTGACAATGGACGAATAAAGCCATAAAAAGTTATGTAATCCATTTTCTTAGAAGAACCCATAGAAGAGGGTTAGGGTCAGAATTCATCACATTGAACTATTTTTTTTAGAAATCAACCTTTCTATGGGTTCTGCTACGAGAATGGATCACAGCAAACTTTTTATGGCTTTATTCGTCTCTTCTCAGCAAGATCATGCAACTAATCACTGAATCATTTATTCTATTTGGAAATACACTAAAACACTCAGATATATCAGAATTCATCACATTGAACTAATTGTGTTTAGAAATCAACCTTTCTTGGGTTCTGCTAAGAGAATGGATTACATAACTCTTTATGGCTTTATTCCTCTATTCTCTGCAAGATCATGCAACTAATCACTGAATCACTTATATTCTCTTTGGACATACAATAAAACACTCAGATATATCAGAATTCATCACACTGAACTTATTGTGTTTAGAAATCCACCTTTTATGGGTTATGCTAAGAGAATGGATTACATAACTTTTTATGGCTTTATTCGTCATTTTCAGCAAGATCATGCAACTAATTACTGAATCACTTATATTCTCTTTGGACATACACTAAAACACTCAGATATATCAGAATTCATCACATTGAATTAATTGTGTTTAGAAATCAACCTTTCTATGGATTCTGCTAAGAGAATGGATTACAACTAACTTTTTATTGCTTTATTCGTCTGTTCTCAGCAAGTTCATGCAAATAATCACTGAATCACTTATTGTCTTTGACATACAATAAAACACTCAGATATATCAGAATTCATCACATTGAACTAATTGTGTTTAGAAATCAACCTTCCAATGGGTTCTGCTAAGAGAATGGATTACATAACTTTTTATGGCTTTATTCGTCATTTTCAGCAAGATCATGCAACTAATTACTTAATCATTTATTGTCTGTGGACATACAATAAACACTTAGATATATCAGAATTCATCACACTGAACTTATTGTGTTTAGAAATCAACCTTTCTATGGGTTATGCTAAGAAAATGGATTACATAACTTTTTATGGCTTTATTCGTCTCTTCACAGCAAGTTAATGCAACTAATCACTGAATCATTTATTATATTTGGACATACACTAAAACACTCAGATATATCAGAATTCATCACATTGAACTAATTTTGTTTATAAATCAACCTTTCTATGGATTCTGCTAAGAGAATGGATTACATAACTGTTTATGGCTTTATTCGTCTATTCTCAGCAAGATCATGCAACTAATCACTGAATCATTTTTCTCTTTGGACATACACTTAAACACTTATATGTATCAGAATTCATCACACTGAACTTATTGTGTTTAGAAATCCACCTTTCTATGGCTTCTGCTAAGAGAATGGATTACATAACTTTTTATGGCTTTATTCGTCATTTTCAGCAAGTTCATGCAACTAATTACTTAATCATTTATTGTCTTTGGACATACACAAAAACACTCAGATATTTCAGAATTCATCACATTGAACTAATTGTGTTTAGAAATCAACCTTCCAATGGGTTCTGCTAAGAGAATGGATTACATAACTTTTTATGGCTTTATTCGTCATTTTCAGCAAGATCATGCAACTAATTACTTAATCATTTATTGTCTGTGGACATACAATAAACACTTAGATATATCAGAATTCATCACACTGAACTTATTGTGTTTAGAAATCAACCTTTCTATGGGTTATGCTAAGAAAATGGATTACATAACTTTTTATGGCTTTATTCGTCATTTTCAGCAAGATCATGCAACTAATTACTTAATCATTTATTGTCTTTGGACATACACAAAAACACTCAGATATTTCAGAATTCATCACATTGAACTAATTGTGTTTAGAAATCAACCTTTCTATGGGTTCTGCTAAGAGAATGGATTACAACTAACTTTTTATTGCTTTATTCGTCTGTTCTCAGCAAGATCATGCAACTAATCACTGAATCACTTATATTCTCTTTGGACATACACTAAAACACTCAGATATTTCAGAATTCATCACATTGAACTAATTGTGTTTAGAAACCAACCTTTCTATGGGTTCATATGAGAAAATGGATTACAACTAACTTTTTATGGCTTTATTCGTCTCTTCACAGCAAGTTAATGCAACTAATCACTGAATCATTTATTCTATTTGGAAATACACTAAAACACTCAGATATATCAGAATTCATCACATTGAACTAATTGTGTTTAGAAACCAACCTTTCTATGGGTTCCTATGAGAAAATGGATTACAACTAACTTTTTATGGCTTTATTCGTCTCTTCACAGCAAGTTAATGCAACTAATCACTGAATCATTTATTCTATTTGGAAATACACTAAAACACTCAGATATATCAGAATTCATCACATTGAACTAATTGTGTTTAGAAATCAACCTTTCTATGGGTTCTGCTAAGAGAATGGATTACAACTAACTTTTTATGGCTTTATTCGTCTATTCTCTGCAAGATCATGCAACTAATCACTGAATCACTTATATTCTCTTTGGACATACACTAAAACACTCAGATATATCAGAATTCATCACATTGAACTAATTTTGTTTAGAAATCAACCTTTCTATGGATTCTTTTAAGAGAATGGATTACATAACTGTTTATGGCTTTATTCGTCTATTCTCAGCAAGATCATGCAACTAATCACTGAATCATTTTTCTCTTTGGACATACACTTAAAAACTTATATGTATCAGAATTCATCACACTGAACTTATTGTGTTTAGAAATCCACCTTTCTATGGCTTCTGCTAAGAGAATGGATTACATAACTTTTTATGGCTTTATTCGTCATTTTCAGCAAGATCATGCAACTAATTACTTAATCATTTATTGTCTTTGGACATACACAAAAACACTCAGATATTTCAGAATTCATCACATTGAACTAATTGTGTTTAGAAATCAACCTTCCAATGGGTTCTGCTAAGAGAATGGATTACATAACTTTTTATGGCTTTATTCGTCTATTCTCTGCAAGATCATGCAACTAATCACTGAATCACTTATATTCTCTTTGGACATACACTAAAACACTCAGATATATCAGAATTCATCACATTGAACTAATTGTGTTTAGAAATCAACCTTTCTATGGATTCTGCTAAGAGAATGGATTACATAACTTTTTATGGCTTTATTCGTCTATTCTCAGCAAGATCATGCAACTAATTACTGAATCATTTATTCTCTTTGGACATACAATAAAACACTCAGATATATCAGAATTCATCACATTGAACTAATTGTGTTTAGAAATCCACCTTTCTATGGGTTCTGCTAAGAGAATGGATTACAACTAACTTTTTATTGCTTTATTCGTCTGTTCTCAGCAAGATCATGCAACTAATCACTGAATCACTTATGTTCTCTTTGGACATACACTAAAACACTCAGATATTTCAGAATTCATCACATTGAACTAATTGTGTTTAGAAACCAACCTTTCTATGGGTTCATATGAGAAAATGGATTACAACTAACTTTTTATGGCTTTATTCGTCTCTTCACAGCAAGTTAAGCAACTAATCACTGAATCATTTATTCTATTTGGAAATACACTAAAACACTCAGATATATCAGAATTCATCACATTGAACTAATTGTGTTTAGAAATCAACCTTTCTATGGGTTCTGCTAAGAGAATGGATTACAATTAACTTTTTATGGCTTTATTCGTCTATTCTCTGCAAGATCATGCAACTAATCACTGAATCACTTATGTTCTCTTTGGACATACACTAAAACACTCAGATATTTCAGAATTCATCACATTGAACTAATTGTGTTTAGAAATCCACCTTTCTATGGCTTCTGCTAAGAAAATGGATTACATAACTTTTTATGGCTTTAAAATTCTCAGGAAGTTAATGCAATTTATCACTGAATCACTCATATTCTCTTTGACATAAACTAAAACACTGAGATATTACAGAATTAATCACATTGAACGAGAACTTCTGCTAAGAAAATGGATTACAACTAACTTTTTATGGCTTTATTCGTCTGTTCTCAGCAAGTTCATGCAACTAATCATTGATTTGAAAAATAATAATCATTTACTCTAATCAAATTAAAAAGGTTTAATTGGATAGATAGATAGATAGATAGATAGATAGATAGATAGATAGATAGATAGATAGATAGATAGATAGATAGATAGATGGATACATAGATACATAGATGATAGATAGATAGATAGATAGATAGATAGATAGATAGATAGATAGATAGATAGACACACATTTTTGTTTGTGTGTGTCTGTATGTGTTTGTGTGAAAGTCTGCCAGATGCCTTTCAAAGTAAAGATTTGAGAATTAATAATCATTTAGTCTAATGAAATTAATATATATATATATATATATAAGATAGATAGATAGATAGATAAATACATAGATACATAGATAGACAGATAGCTAGATAGCTAGATAGCAAGATAGATAAATAGATAGATAAATAGATAGATACGTAGATGATAGATAGATAGTTAGATAGATAGATAGATAGATAGATAGATAGATAGATAGATAGATAGATAAATACACAGATACATAGATGATAGATAGATAGATAGATAGATAGATAGATAGATAGATAGATAGATAGATAGATAGATAGATAGATAGATAGTGTGTGTCTGTGTGTGTGTGAAGGTCTACCAGGTGCCATTAAAAGTAAAGATTTGAGAATTAAAATTCATTTAGTCTAATGAAATTAATATAGACATATAGATAAGACAGATAGATGATAGATAGATAGATAGATAGATAGATAGATAGATAGATAGATAGATAGATAGATAGATACATAGATACGTAGATGATAGTTAGAGAGATAGATAGATAGATAAATAGATAGATACATAGATACATAGATACATAGATACGTAGATGATAGATAGATAGTTAGAGAGATAGATAGATAAATACACAGATACATATATGATAGATAGATAGATAGATAGATAGATAGATAGATACATAGATACATAGATACATAGATAGATAGATAGATAGATAGATAGATAGATAGATATATAGTTTGATAGACACACATGGTCTGCCAGGTGCCATTAAAAGTAAAGATTTGAGAATTAATAATCATTTAGACTAATGAAATTAATATGGACATATAGATAAGATAGATAGATAGATAGATAGATAGATAGATAGATAGATAGATAGATAGATACATAGATACATAGATGATAGATAGATAGATAGATAGATAGATAGATAGATAGATAGATAGATAGATAGATAGATAGATAGTTTGAAAGAAACACATTTTTTTGTGTCCGTGTGTGTGGCCAGGTGCCATTCAAAGTAAAGATTTGAGAATTTATAATCATTTAGTCTTATACAATTAAGATATATAGATAGATAAATAGATAGATAGATAGATAGATCGATAGATAGATGATAGATAGATAGATAGATAGATAGATAGATAGATAGATAGATAGATAGATAGATAGATAGATAGATAGATAGATAGACACATTTTTGTTTGTGTGTGTCTGTATGTGTTTGTGTGAAAGTCTGCCCGATGCCTTTTAAAGTAAAGATTTGAGAATTAATAATCATTTAGTCTAATGAAATTAATATAGATATATATATAAGACAGATAGATAGATAAATA
>JAJDFG010000254.1:57500-110000 GCA_021039105.1 Scomber colias
GCTAGGCCAGAAGCGCAGTGGACATCTAACCTGTGCAAAAGAGGAGGTAGACTCGTACCTCCACGAAACATACAGTGATGCAGTGAGGGAGGAGGATTTGGGAGAATTCAGAGACCTGATCAAGCCACCTGAGCCAACCTGTGAGTTTAACATCAAGGCCCCCACCTGGAAAGAAACTCAGTCAGTGGTCAAAGCTGCAAGGAACAACTCGGCTCCTGGACCCAATGGTATACCCTACCTGGTGTACAAGAGGTGCCCCAAGCTCCTGAACCGTCTCTGGAAAATCCTAAGGGCAATCTGGAGGCGAGGGATTGTTGCCCACCAATGGAGATCCGCAGAAGGGGTGTGGGTTCCGAAGGAAGAGAGGTCCACCACCATCGAGCAGTTTAGGACCATCTCGCTGCTCAATGTCGAGGGGAAGATATTTTTCAGTATCCTTTCCCACCGGCTGTCAGACTTCCTACTTCGAAACCAGTACATTGACACTTCAGTGCAAAAGGGTGGGATCCCAGGGGTACCAGGGTGCCTGGAACACAGTGGAGTGGTGACACAGCTGATAAGAGAGGCCCGAGAGGGGAAAGGGAACCTATCTGTGCTTTGGCTGGATCTAGCTAACGCATACGGCTCCATACCCCACAAGCTGGTGGAGGTGGCATTGGAGAGGCACCATGTCCCATGTAACATCAAGGCCTTAATCATGGACTACTATAACAGCTTCCACCTCAGATTCACTTCTGGTGCAGTTACATCAGAGCGCCACCGGCTTGAGAAAGGGATCATCACTGGATGTACCATTTCAGTGATTCTCTTTGCCTTGGCCATGAACATGCTGGTCAAGTCAGCCGAGCCGGAGTGCAGAGGGCCCACAACCAAGTCCGGCATCCGTCAGCCCCCTATCAGGGCGTTTATGGACGACCTGACTGTGACAACAACATCAGTACCAGGGTGCAGATGGATCCTCCAGGGCCTGGAGAAGCTTACCACCTGGGCCCGCATGCGCTTCAAACCAGAGAAATCCAGGTCTTTAGTCCTTAAGGGAGGGAAGGTGACTGACCGGTTCAGCTTCTTCCTTGGAGACACCCAGATTCCATCCGTCACAGAGAAGCCTGTGAAAAGCCTGGGGAAGATCTTCGACTGCTCCCTGAGGGATACAGCTTCCATCAGGGCCACCAATGAACAACTCGATGGCTGGCTAAAGGCAGTGGACAAATCTGGTCTCCCGGGGAAGTTCAAGGCATGGGTGTACCAGCATGGCATCCTGCCCAGGATATTATGGCCATTGCTGGTGTATGAATTTCCCATGTCCACCGTGGAAGGGTTTGAGCGGAGGGTCAGCAGCCACCTCCGACGCTGGCTGGGGCTCCCTCGGAGTCTCAGCAGCCTTGCCCTCTACGGCAACAACAACAAGCTGAACCTACCAGTCAAGGGCCTCACGGAGGAGTTCATGGTTGCCAGAGCAAGGGAGGTCCTCCAGTACAGGGAATCGAAGGACCCAAAGGTGGCTCAAGCTGGCATTGAGGTCAGGACAGGCAGAAGGTGGAGGGCGCAAGAGGCGGTGGACCAGGCTGAAGCTCGGCTGTCCCACAAAGAGCTCGTGGGATCTGTGGCCACTGGCCGGGCAGGACTGGGAACCGTACCAACTACCCACCTCAGCAGGCTCCGGGGCAAGGATAGGCGGGACCGGGTCCAACTTGAGGTGCGGGCTGGAGTCGAGGAGCAGCGTGCTAGCCAGTGGGTGGGGCTAAGGCAACAGGGCGCGTGGACCAGATGGGAGGAAGCCATGAACAGAACCATCTCATGGCCGGAGTTGTGGAAGGCGGAACCGCTCCGCATAAAATTCCTCATCCAGTCTGTTTACGACGTCCTGCCCAGCCCTTCAAACCTCTTCCTTTGGGGCAAGGTTGAAGTTCCATCATGTACCATGTGCCAGGGAAGGGGAACGCTTGAACACATCCTCAGCAGCTGTCCTAGGGCACTTGGAGATGGTCGCTACCGCTGGCGCCACGACCAAGTACTGAAAGCAGTTGCTGAGTCCATCCACTGTGCCGTCGACTACAGTAAGCGCTTACCACCACCGAGGCACGGGAAGGCATTTGTGAAGGCTGGGGAAAAACCCCCTCCCCAACCAAAGGCCCAAACAGGACTGCTGGGAACAGCTAAGGACTGGCAGCTGAGGGTGGACTTAGGAAAACAGCTGAAGTTCCCCGAGAGCATCTTGAAAACCAGCCTGAGACCAGACATTGTGCTGCAATCTGAGTCTTCCAAGCAGGTTATCATGTTGGAGCTGACGGTGCCTTGGGAGGAGAGGATGGAGGAAGCCAGTGGGAGGAAGAGGGAGAAATATGCAGAGCTGGTGGAGGACTGCCGCAACAGGGGGTGGCGAGCAAGATGCTTGCCCATTGAAGTCGGGGGAAGGGGCTTTGCAGGGAAGTCACTCTGTAGAGCCTACAGTCTCCTAGGCATCACAGGGGCAAGGAAGAGGAGAGCCATCTGCTCAGCTACAGAGGCCGCTGAGAAAGCTTCTCGGTGGCTGTGGATCCAGAGGGACAAGGCGTGGTCGAGCGCTTCTTGGACACAGGCCGGGAGCTGATCACTCCCGGTCGGGTCGCCTGGGTGAGGGGGTCTGAAGTTGAAAGACCCGAAACCCCCCGTGACCCCAGGTACTATCACTGATGATGTGTCCAAGAGTCTGCATCACGAGATGTATCCAACAACCAGATAGATAGATAGATAGATAGATACATAGATACATAGATACATAGACGATAGATAGATAGTTAGTTTGAAAGAAACACATTTTTTCGTGTCCGTGTGTGTGCCAGGTGCCATTCAAAGTAAAGATTTGAGAATTTATAATCATTTAGTCTTATACAATTAAGATAGATAGATAGATAAATAGATAGATAGATAGATAGATCGATAGATAGATAGATAGATAGATAGATAGATAGATAGATAGATAGATAGGTAGATAGATAGATAGATAGATAGATAGATAGCTAGATAGTTTGAAAGAAACACATTTTTTTGTGTCTGTGTATGTGCCAGGTGCCATTCAAAGTAAAGATTTGAGAATTTATAATCATTTAGTCTCATACAATTAAGATAGATAGATAGATAGATAGACACACATTTTTGTTTGTGTGTGTCTGTATGTGTTTGTGTGAAAGTCTGCCAGATGCCTTTCAAAGTAAAGATTTGAGAATTAATAATCATTTAGTCTAATGAAATTAATATAGATATATATATAAGATAGATAGATAGATAAATACATAGATACATAGATAGACAGATAGCTAGATAGCAAGATAGCAAGATAGATAGATAGATAGATAAATAGATAGATACGTAGATGATAGATAGATAGTTAGATAGATAGATAGATAGATAGATAGATAGATAGATAGATAGATAGATAGATAGATAGATAAATACACAGATACATAGATGATAGATAGATAGATAGATAGATAGATAGATAGATAGATAGATAGACAGATACATAGATGACAGATAGATAGATAGATAGATAGATAGATAGATAGATAGATAGATAGATAAATACACAGATACATAGATGATAGATAGATAGATAGATAGATAGATAGATAGATAGATAGATAGATAGACAGATACATAGATGATAGATAGATAGATAGATAGATAGATAGATAGATAGATAGATAGATAGATAGACAGATACATAGATGACAGATAGATAGATAGATACATAGATAGATAGATAGATAGATAGATAGATAGATAAATACACAGATACATAGATGATAGATAGATAGATAGATAGATAGATAGATAGATAGATAGACAGATACATAGATGATAGATAGATAGATAGATAGATAGATAGATAGATAGATAGATAGATAGATAGATAGATAGATAGATAGATAGATAGATAGACAGATACATAGATGATAGATAGATAGATAGATAGATAGATAGATAGATAGATAGATAGATAGATAGATAGATAGATAGATACATAGATACATAGATACATAGATGATAGATAGATAGATAGATAGATAGATAGATAGATAGATAGATACATAGATACATAGATAGATAGATAGATAGATAGATAGATAGATAGATAGTTTGAAAGAAACACATTTTGTTGTGTCTGTGTGTGTGCCAGGTGCCATTCAAAGTAAAGATTTGAGAATTTATAATCATTTAGTCTTATACAATTAAGATAGATAGATAGATAAATAGATAGATACGTAAATGATAGATAGATAGATAGATAGATAGATACGTAGATGATAGATAGATAGATAGATAGATAGATAGATAGATAGATACATAGATACATTGATACATAGATACGTAGATGATAGATAGATAGTTAGAGAGATAGATAGATAGATAGATAGATAGATAGATAGATAGATAGATAGATAGATAGATAGATAGATAGATAGATAGTTTGAAAGAAACACATTTTTTGTGTCTGTGTGTGTGTGAAGGTCTGCCAGGTGCCATTCAAAGTAAATATTTGAGAATTTATAATCATTTAGTCTTATACAATTAAGATAGATAGATAGATAGATAGATAGATAGATAGATAGATACATAGCTAGATACATAGATACATAGATAGATAGATAGATAGATAGATAGATAGATAGATAGATAGATAGGTAGATCGATAGATAGATAGATATATAGATAGATACATAGATACATAGATACATAGATGATAGATAGATAGATAGATAGATAGATAGATAGATAGATAGATAGATAGATAGATAGATAGATAGATAGATAGATAGATAGTTTGAAAGAAACACATTTTTTTGTGTCCGTGTGTGTGGCCAGGTGCCATTCAAAGTAAAGATTTGAGAATTTATAATCATTTAGTCTTATACAATTAAGATAGATAGATAGATAAATAGATAGATAGATAGATAGATCGATAGATAGATAGATCGATAGATAGATAGATAGATAGATAGATAGATAGATAGATAGATAGATAGATAGATAGATAGATAGATAGATAGATAGATAGATAGACACATTTTTGTTTGTGTGTGTCTGTATGTGTTTGTGTGAAAGTCTGCCAGATGCCTTTCAAAGTAAAGATTTGAGAATTAATAATCATTTAGTCTAATGAAATTAATATAGATATATATATAAGACAGATAGATAGATAAATACATAGATACATAGATAGACAGATAGCTAGATAGCTAGATAGCAAGATAGATAGATAGATAGATAGATAGATAGATAAATAGATACGTAGATGATAGATAGATAGTTAGATAGATAGATAGATAGATAGATAGATAGATAGATAGATAGATAGATAGACAGATACATAGATGATAGATAGATAGATAGATAGATAGATAGATAGATAGATAGATAGATAGATAGATAGATAGATAGATACATAGATACATAGATACATAGATGATAGATAGATAGATAGATAGATAGATAGATAGATAGATAGATACATAGATACATAGATAGATAGATAGATAGATAGATAGATAGATAGATAGTTTGAAAGAAACACATTTTGTTGTGTCTGTGTGTGTGCCAGGTGCCATTCAAAGTAAAGATTTGAGAATTTATAATCATTTAGTCTTATACAATTAAGATAGATAGATAGATAAATAGATAGATACGTAAATGATAGATAGATAGATAGATAGATAGATACGTAGATGATAGATAGATAGATAGATAGATAGATAGATAGATACATAGATACATTGATACATAGATACGTAGATGATAGATAGATAGTTAGAGAGATAGATAGATAGATAGATAGATAGATAGATAGATAGATAGATAGATAGATAGATAGATAGATAGATAGATAGATAGATAGTTTGAAAGAAACACATTTTTTGTGTCTGTGTGTGTGTGAAGGTCTGCCAGGTGCCATTCAAAGTAAATATTTGAGAATTTATAATCATTTAGTCTTATACAATTAAGATAGATAGATAGATAGATAGATAGATAGATAGATAGATACATAGCTAGATACATAGATACATAGATAGATAGATAGATAGATAGATAGATAGATAGATAGATAGATAGATAGATCGATAGATAGATAGATATATAGATAGATACATAGATACATAGATACATAGATGATAGATAGATAGATAGATAGATAGATAGATAGATAGATAGATAGATAGATAGATAGATAGATAGATAGATAGATAGATAGATAGTTTGAAAGAAACACATTTTTTTGTGTCCGTGTGTGTGGCCAGGTGCCATTCAAAGTAAAGATTTGAGAATTTATAATCATTTAGTCTTATACAATTAAGATAGATAGATAGATAAATAGATAGATAGATAGATAGATCGATAGATAGATAGATCGATAGATAGATAGATAGATAGATAGATAGATAGATAGATAGATAGATAGATAGATAGATAGATAGATAGATAGATAGATAGATAGATAGATAGACACATTTTTGTTTGTGTGTGTCTGTATGTGTTTGTGTGAAAGTCTGCCAGATGCCTTTCAAAGTAAAGATTTGAGAATTAATAATCATTTAGTCTAATGAAATTAATATAGATATATATATAAGACAGATAGATAGATAAATACATAGATACATAGATAGACAGATAGCTAGATAGCTAGATAGCAAGATAGATAGATAGATAGATAGATAGATAGATAAATAGATACGTAGATGATAGATAGATAGTTAGATAGATAGATAGATAGATAGATAGATAGATAGATAGATAGATAGATAGACAGATACATAGATGATAGATAGATAGATAGATAGATAGATAGATAGATAGATAGATAGATAGATAGATAGATAGACAGATACATAGATGATAGATAGATAGATAGATAGATAGATAGATAGATAGATAGATAGATAGATAGACAGATACATAGATGATAGATAGATAGATAGATAGATAGATAGATAGATAGATAGATAGATAGATAGATAGACAGATACATAGATGATAGATAGATAGATAGATAGATAGATAGATAGATAGATAGATAGATAGATAGATAGATAGATAGATACATAGATACATAGATACATAGACGATAGATCGATAGTTAGTTTGAAAGAAACACATTTTTTCGTGTCCGTGTGTGTGCCAGGTGCCATTCAAAGTAAAGATTTGAGAATTTATAATCATTTAGTCTTATACAATTAAGATAGATAGATAGATAAATAGATAGATAGATAGATAGATCGATAGATAGATAGATAGATAGATAGATAGATAGATAGATAGATAGATAGATAGATAGATAGATAGATAGATAGTTTGAAAGAAACACATTTTTTTGTGTCTGTGTATGTGCCAGGTGCCATTCAAAGTAAAGATTTGAGAATTTATAATCATTTAGTCTCATACAATTAAGATAGATAGATAGATAGATAGACACACATTTTTGTTTGTGTGTGTCTGTATGTGTTTGTGTGAAAGTCTGCCAGATGCCTTTCAAAGTAAAGATTTGAGAATTAATAATCATTTAGTATAATGAAATTAATATAGATATATATATAGATAGATAGATAGATAAATACATAGATACATAGATAGACAGATAGCTAGATAGCAAGATAGCAAGATAGATAGATAGATAGATAAATAGATAGATACGTAGATGATAGATAGATAGTTAGATAGATAGATAGATAGATAGATAGATAGATAGATAGATAGATAGATAGATAGATAGATAGATAGATAGATAGATAGATAGATAAATACACAGATACATAGATGATAGATAGATAGATAGATAGATAGACAGATACATAGATGACAGATAGATAGATAGATAGATAGATAGATAGATAGATAGATAGATAGATAAATACACAGATACATAGATGATAGATAGATAGATAGATAGATAGATAAATAGATAGATAGATAGATAGATAGATAGATAGATACATAGATGACAGATAGATAGATAGATAGATAGATAGATAGATAGATAGATAGATAGATAGATAGATAGATAAATACACAGATACATAGATGATAGATAGATAGATAGATAGATAGATAGATAGGTAGACAGATACATAGATGATAGATAGATAGATAGATAGATAGATAGATAGATAGATAGATAGATAGATAGATAGATAGATAGATAGATAGATAGATAGATAGATAGATAGATAGTTTGAAAGAAACACATTTTTTTGTGTCCGTGTGTGTGGCCAGGTGCCATTCAAAGTAAAGATTTGAGAATTTATAATCATTTAGTCTTATACAATTAAGATAGATAGATAGATAAATAGATAGATAGATAGATAGATAGATCGATAGATAGATAGATAGATAGATAGATAGATAGATACGTAAATGATAGATAGTTAGATAGATAGATAGATAGATAGATAGATAGATACGTAGATGATAGATAGATAGTTAGATAGATAGATAGATAGATAGATAGATAGATAGATAGATAGATAGATAGATAAATACACAGATACATAGATGATAGATAGATAGATAGATAGATAGATAGATAGATAGATAGATAGATAGATAGATAGATAGATAGACAGATACATAGATGATAGATAGATAGATAGATAGATAGATAGATAGATAGATAGATAGATAAAAAGATAGATAGATATATAGATAGATAGATAGATAGATAGATAGATAGATACATAGATACATAGATACATAGATGATAGATAGATAGATAGATAGATAGATAGATATATAGATAGATAGATAGTTAGATAGATAGATAGACAGATAGATAGATAGATAGATAGACAGATACATAGATGATAGATAGATAGATAGATAGATAGATAGATAGATAGATAGATAGATAGATAGATACATAGATACATAGACGATAGATAGATAGTTAGATAGATAGATAGATAGATAGATAGATAGATAGATAGATAGATAGATAGATACATGATGGGAAAATACAAATCTCTTATATTCCTTTTGTGTTCCTATAACCAGTAACACCAGTGTCTTATATTCATTTTGACATCTGCATAATCAGTTTGCAACATTATATTCAGTTTACTGTTGATTGTATTCTTATACATGATGTTAGTATGTGTTAGAATGGTTAGCGTGACTCTTATATGACTGTAGTGATGATTAAAAGTGTATGCGTTAGACTTTGCATTCCACATTTGTTTGAAGTAGATTTATTGTGCTTTTCATTCTCAGAGGCCACAGTGCTAGAAGGCCAAGGGTTTAACACTTGCTCTTTGTTGCAGTAAATTTCCATCCTATGTTATGAGATATTTTGACTAATGCTGAAGGTCGCAAGTGGTGGGAGAGAGAGACTCGTCTACGGAGACAACACGGGATGGCTCCAGAGGGAAAACAGCCCACCACCTGGCATTCTGATAACATTGTTGATAGAAGATGATTTGTTACTTGTTAAGTATAAAACTTGTGCTCGGAGGACGGCCCTCTGAGCTTACTCTTTGCACGGTTGGCAGCTGTGTGTTGTTGATTTGCTCCTTCTTGCAAGAATAAAAGTAACTTTGACTTTTGAATTTGGTCTCAGCCTCAGTCTTGTAATTAATTTTTCTATCATACTTGGTCCTTCCGAGCCGGATTTCAATACCTCTGCCTCCCTCAAGGTGCTCCGAACCCCGGGGGGAAGTCAGGGACTTCTGCTACTGAAAAGTCCTCCGCCCTGTCCTTACTAAATTGGACAGTTTGGAAGCATTGTGAGGCCGGTGTCAACTGGAGAGGAGGCGGGGTGACGAAATCCTAGAGAACCAGACTGAGACGATCAAATTCAGGTCGGTAAAGTTGCTTTTGGGAAAAATCACCTGGGGTGATTTAGCCCAGTTCAGTGTCAATGACAGGAACTGGAGGCTTTTCAAAGTCTGTGGGGAGACTAATGAAATAAACTACCTAGCCGGTTTCTTTTTGAACACTTTGGATAAGTGTGTGCCGAAAGGGCAAAATCTTTGAGCCGCGGACAACAGTGTGCCGCTGAGGGCAAGAAAGGATAGAAATCTTTGAGCCGCGGACAACAGTGTGCCGCTGAGGGCAAGAAAAGATAGATTATTGCAATAAGGTTAATTGTTGTCGTTGTCATTTTTGTAGTGTCGTTGTTAATTGTTGTCGTTGTTTCGTTGTTTTTTTGTTGAAGAGACACAGTAGTGAGAATAAGAAGACTACATGGGGTCAAGCCACTCAAATGAGGAGGGGCAGTATGAGGGAGATGTGAAGTTTATGCATTGCACAGATAAGAATAGTGTGCGTCATTTGAAAAAATGGAAGAAGAAGTATGAGTTTAAGGGAACGCTGGAAGTGTTGAGCTGTGCCAATTTGGTGGCAAGCATCAGGAAAGATTGTGAGGATAACCCAAAAAGGATGAGAAAGGCAGGTTATACAGAAGCACAAGCTTGGTTAGAGGAAGCAAAAAAGAGACAGGCAGAGAGAGAGAGAGTGAGAGTAAACCAATCAGAGGTTTTGAAGAAACAATATGAACAAGAAATGGTTGAAATCAAAGGAAAAGCCGAACAATTGGAAGGGCTAAAGAAAAAACATGAGCAGGAGATAAGTGAAATGAAAAAACTAAATGATAAAACTAAACAATGTTCTCTCCCTTTTTCCGAGAGCGACTATGATGATGAATCAGTGATGAGACATGAACACCTCGTCTTGGATCGTCCTCCTCTACAACCCAGCAAGGACCTCCGAATTCGCCACTGCTTCTCCTCTAAACCCCAAACCTCCTCCGCCTCGACCCGGTCGCCACATGCGCTTAGAGCGCATATACCCCTCCGACCAAATCCCCAGAGCAAGGAAAAACAGCCTGCAGGAGAGCCAGCAGGAGGCCCAGCCGCAGGCCCATGCTACAGGACCGGGTAAGATATTTAAAGATACTTATCCTATGAATGAAATGCCAAAACCGAGAGTAGATTGGATAAAAATATACAACTGTAGGCAAAGTGAAAATGAGGAAGTCATGTCCTACTTTGCACGATTGAAAGTAGTGCTAGATGCAAACAGTGGTCTCACAATAACTGATATTAAGGAAGTCGGCTCTGCTTACAATCAGCTACTAAAAACTGTCTTCTTACAGGGACTGCAACCAGCCATTTCTGGGTTTGTAAAACAACACCTGGTGGGGTGGCAGACAAGCTCTGTGAAGACTATTAAAGATTATGTTGTACATGCTGAAAAGGTTTTGAAAGATAAAGCAGAGACAAAACGTGTGAAGAAGGAAAAGAAAAGTAAATCAAATATGACTGATCTTTTTTCCTTTCTCTCTCTGAAACACCACCGAGGCAACTCGGCAGGGAGGGGCGGCCACGGAGGACGAGGAAGGAGGGGAAGAGGGAAACGGAGGAGAGGCAGGAAAGGAGGCAAAGGAGGAAAGGATGGAGCTTGTGGGGGGAGGAGGAGGATCCGACGAGTGGGCATGACTGACCACCTCAGTGACTGCAAAGAACTCAGGTCATGCAGACACACCCACACCCACACACACACATACACACACACAAACACGCAGTTGAGGAGATAGAAGATATTCTAAATTTAGAAACAGTAGAAACTCTCTTTATAAAGAGGTAAAAGAGGTAAAATAAATAATTAAATAATAAAATAAATAAATAAAGTTCTTATGCGACTCAGGCGCTTGTAGAACAGTGATTATTTCTTCAGAACAGTTAAAATTGACTTTTAATAAAAATATTTAAAAAAGTAATCTTTGTTAAATCAGCAATTGGACATTTGTGTTCGGAACCGTTAACAATTCCCACTCTTATTGAAAATTTCAAAACTAAAAGGAAGGTTACACTATCCATAGCAATATCAACCCTCTGCCCTGTGAATCTGTTAGGGAGAGATGTAATGATTGAGCGAGGGATAGGGGTGACACAAACACCAAGGGGAAAGTGTGTCTAAAAAGTTTTCGTGTAAAGCCTGGGATAAGACCCCAAGAGTGAGACCGGACTGACGTTAGCTCAGCCTAGAAGCTTGTCTCACTGGGCAATGTTTTGCACGAGGTAACTGACCAAGAGGAGTCATTCACACTGAACCTGTATCTGTGGGAGTAAGGGTGGGAGACACGGGGTTAAATGTGTTAAAAGGGCAACTAGAATCAACCTATTGGTACAATCTGGACCTGGTGACGACTGGGCCCAGTTCTGTTACCAGTGAGTTGAGAGAGAAAAAAAAAAATATATATATATATAGCTGTAGACAAAATTTCTCCAAGAGCACAAAACAAAACAAAAGATAACTACATCCCAGGGCCAGATGAAGACTTTGAAAAATTCTTTTTCAAAAAGCTAAACAGCAAGCTAAAGCTCACTAATCTATATTGGGACACAAAGGGATTCATGGGGGTTGTGTGTTTTCTCCTTGAGGAAGACAGAAAGCTGTATCAGGGCTGTAGAACACCTCATGTTTCCTTAGCAAAGCCAGAGCAGGCCAGATGGAGGGATGTGGAAATATTTGTAACAAAAGTTGAAATGTCAAACATGCAGTGGGTACCAGTAAGCAGTGATCCTCATGTATACTATTTGCCAGGATTACAAACTTATTGTAAAAAAATTGAACTAATGTACACAGGCAGTAAAAGCTGTACACATGATTAAAAAGCCAAAACAGTACTGAGTTATGCTCAACCTGACTCCAAAAGAGGAGGGGGAGCTTAAACAAATACCAGTAACATTATGGTCTGCGGGCCCAGCTGATGTAGGATTAATGAAAGACACACTACCTATATCAATAATACCTAAAAGCTCGTATAGACCTTATCAGAGACAATATCCATTAAAGTAGGCCATGCAAAGCATATATTTCTAAATTTACTCCACCGCAAGGTGGTCAGATTGTAGATGACATTTTGCTTACCTCAAAGGGGAAAAAAAAAACAATGTAAAGCTGATACTTTAGCGTTGTTACTGTTCTTGGCACAGCAAGGCCATAAAGTAAGCAAAAATGAACTACAACTGTGGAAAACTGAAGTAAAGTATCTAGGATACAATTTATCTCAAGCAGGTAGATCCCTAGATACTAAACGAAAAGAAAAAGAAAAAAAAAAGGGTGATCTTAAAGGCTCCAAAGCCATTAATTAAAAGACAATGATGTCATTTTTAGGAAAAGACTTAATTCTGCAGCTACGAGAGGCAATAAAATTGCCATCTAAAATAGCTATCTGCAAGTATAATATTTCACAATTAAATCATGATATTTAAAAAAAAAAAGATATGCAAAGTACTGCACCTCCACAAGAAAAAGCAACATGGAAGACTGATGATGCTAAACAAAATGACCAAGGGTTATGGAGATGACCTGCAAATAAATTAATATTGCCAAGATTATTATATAGATGCCATGCTATTTTGAGTCATGGATTGAAATCATGTCTCAACAGGAGGGATGGTATCTATAGTTAATATGGCATTTACCACATATGGTTTTACAAATTACTCTAAAAAATTTTGTGCAGCATGCACCATTTGTGCTAAAAATAATCCACAAGGGAATTTCAGACCACCACAAGGGAAAATACCTGAAGCACAATATCCTTTCCAAAAGATATGTATGGATTTTATTGAACTGACACCATGTGAGGGAAAGAAATACTGTTTGGTGATAATTGATATGTTTTCAAAATGGACTGAAGTGTTTCCAACAAAACATCAGGATGCATTAACAGTAGCAAAAGCGTTAACAAGAGATATTATCCCTAGGTTTGGAATACCAGAGACAGAGGCGGTCCTGGCTAGTCTTGCGCCCTGGGCGGACCGACTATCGGCGCCCCTCCCCACAAATCCTTCATAACACAAAAAATAAGATAAATAAATGAAATATAGTATGTAAACACCAAAGTAAATTACACACATCCGTCATCATACAAATGAATAAAACAAAATAAATAAATGAAAAATACTAATAATTAAAGTAATCTGACAGACTTTCACCCTTTTTACAACTGGCATTAAAATGTTTTCTGGGTGATTAGATTGCTATCAGGGAGTACTTGACCACATGAAAGTGCAGGTGTAAAGTTATTTATTTATTTATTGCATTTTCACATAACCCAATAACTTACATGTAGCTATAGCGGGTATGTATTAATTTTATAAATGTATTACTATTTATTTGGAAGCAGCAGTTTGTGTTGTGTGGCCTGGGATCATAATCATCACAGGTCAGTCTACCCCCCCCCCCCCCCCCCCCTCCCCCTTGCTTTTCCTCTGAGAATGAGGGTAGCCTATTAAAGCCCATAGACTGTATATAAGATAAGTTAAGATAAGTTAAAGCCTTGGATGTACATCCATGGCTGAGGCTGTATCTGTTGACTGTATGTTATCACAGTGGAAGGCTAAGCTCGAGGGGTGTGGCGATGACATGATCGAAACGCAGTTATGCGTCTTCACCATCCACACGACCACTCAAGGGCTGCGTTTGCGATGTTTTCACCCTGGGGCCAGGTTTCAGAAAGCTTCGTTTTCAGGCAATACGCTGTAAACGCTTACAGTATTCGTTTGGACGATCGGCCAAAACGATGCAAAACATCTGCGTTTAAACCAAAAAGCGTCTCCGTGTGGATGGCCCCTGAGACTCACTCACAACCTGCTCACAGCCTCTGCAGTCGCAAGTTGATCCCCCGCCCCCTCCCCTTTGCCTTTTCTTCTGACACACACAGCCTGTATATATGACTCTCAGCAGCAAGTTGACATGATAGTAGGGGCGCCTCATCGCCCACTGCACCAACTTGATGTGGAAATGAGCGGTATTAGTCTAGAAAACTGGCGATTTTTTTTTTTTTTTTTTTTTTTTTTGAGAGCGCTCGTGCGCCCCCAAGTAGATTGCGCCCTGGGCGGTTGCCCACTTTGCCCATAGCAAAAACCGCCACTGACCAGAGATCATGTATAGTGATAATGGAACACATTTTGTAAACCAAGTGATACATCATCTTGCATTGGTGTTTGGCATAAGTGTAAAAAATCATTGTGCGTATCATCCACAGTCAGCAGGGCTAGTGGAAAGAACTAATGGTACTATTAAATCAAAATTAAAGAAAACAATGACAGAGACAGGGAAGAATTGGATGTACTGTCTTCCGTTGGTTATGTTAAACATGCACATTCTTCCAGGGGTGAGAGGGATTTCACCATTTGAGATATTATATGGAAGACCTTACACATTGCCAGAATTAAAACCATTTATTCGAGATGACAGTGAAATGGAGGCAACATTAGCTGACTATATGGCAAAAATGTTAAAGAGACAAGCTATTACGTCCTCCGTCATCTCTCCTTCACAGGAAACAGCTGACCAGGATCCACTTCTGAAACCTGGTGACTGGACATTCATAAAGGTCATAAAGAGGAAGTACTGGCACTCTCCAAGGTGGGAGGGACTATACCAAGTGCTCCTCTCAACACCGACGGCGATAAGAATAGCTGAGAGAACTTCCTGGATACACTTATCACATTGTAAAAAGGTGAAAGAACTGTCAGACTAGAGTTTGCCTTGATTACCTGTCTAACCTGTTTTCCCTGTTTCCTCAGCGGACCATAAAGACCGGCTGCAAAGGGGGGCTGTTGCTCTAGGCACGTTCCTCTCAAACCGGTGAAGAATCAGGCTGTTTTCCAAAAAGTGTCCTGGGGAGTAGAAGGGGAACGGGAAGGAGGGTTCTTGGGGAAACCTAACTGCTGAAGTTCTGATTGGCAACCTTAAGGTAACTTTGCATCACCAACACCATGCAGACTACAGAACGCAGACCTTGGCACCCTTACAGACTCCCAGGGCTTTGTGGGCTGAAAGGAACGAATTGTGTTTTCATAACTTTAAGCCTTATAGTTGTGATGACTGTGTCAAGCTTGACTGCTTTATACGAATCTTACCATGAGCTTAAGGGAGGAAACCAGACTAACATTACTGGACTAAGACGACCGACTCGGGCTCTCAAACAGGATGACAATGTAGCCGGAGAAGATAATCTGTGGTACCAGACAATACGTCTTTTCACAAGGAGGGTGGGGGTCAATGAGAGCTGCTATGTGTGTGCGCAGTGGCCACACTCAGCTGGGTATACAGTACCTGTGATTCCCCGGCCTCTGAATGTATCTGAAGTGATGGGTGTACTGATGGCATTTGCTTTCACTAATACCACAGACGTGACAGACACTAACAAGTCTAAGAATATGACACACATGAAAGTATGTAATCTTGCACAACCTCTGAAACTTTTGAATGCCTCTGTGTCTGACTGCAGTGGGAGGGAGATAAGGGGGATGAATATGTCTGGATGGGATCCTATGGTATTTAACCCTTTGTTTGAAGTTAACCCCACTTGGCTTCCAGCAGGAGGTGTGTGTTTTCAGAAACGATGCAGGAAATCCACTTACTATCTGGGACGGGCCCACTGTAATGTGACTGTGCAGGCCACTTGCGGGAGGAGGAATGGCTCCACCTCTCCGTGTTTGATGAGCAGGCCTCTCCTCGAGAAACTAAATCTGACTCGGGAGCTCCTCTCACCTGGAGATAATGGTAGCAGTAGTTTTACAGCTATTATGCCTGATGATAGTGGTTTTGGTAGCCTCACTGAACATGTATGGGTGTGTGGGAAACATGTGTATCAAGCGCTAAGATCCCAATGGTGTGGAAAATGTTTCTTAGCTAAATTATTCCCACACATAACTGTCCGCAGCACTCTCACCTATCATCACACACACTATAGCCACTTCTACAAGTCATCTGCCCAATCTAGACAGCGCAGGGAGACAGACACTCAAGCCGTGCGCGGAGTGAAATTTCTGTCTGGAATTCTGCCGTGGTACGGAACTGTAAATAATGCACACCGTCTTGATGAGATTGCTGTAGAAGTAGAAGACTTGACAGCCCAGACGGTGGAAGGTTTTAGTGCCATGGCAGCTGAAATGAAGGCACTCAGAAATGTTGCTGTACAGAACAGAATGGCTCTTGACTTGACGTTGGCAGCAAATGGTGGTGTATGTCATGTGATCGGAGCTGAGTGTTGTACGTATGTCCCTGACTATTCTGATAATATGACACATGTTGTTTCACATCTGAATGATCTTTTGGCCAGTGAGAAAGCCCTCGACGTGGAGGAGGCTAGAGGATTCAATTTGTGGACATGGCTGACAACGGGAGGGTGGAAAGCTACGCTTCTGAAGTTGGTAACACCTGTTTTAGTGTTTCTGATGACATTTATTGTCTTTGCATGTTGTGTGTTGCCTTGTCTGAAAGTTCTGATATCCAAGACAGTAGGTACGCTGGTGGGGGGGCACATGCTGCAGACCGCACGACCAGCTCCTGATGAGGATGATGTTTGGGAATTGCTCAAACCTGGTCGCCATGCCTCACCCTGCTATGCTGACATCTACTTCACTGAGACTGACGTTGACCTCTTTACTGAAAACTGACTTGATGGCATAATGACTCACATACTGAAAATCGAGAGAAGTGGTATTGGTGATGACAAATGTTTACTAAAACATAGCCTAAATGAGCAGTTGAATAAGAGGGTGTAAATACATTTTATTTCATGCCTTTTACTGTTATTTGTGACTATATTCACTTTGCAAATAACCATGTGTGCTTTATATTTTCCAGGAGGATTTATACAGTGGAAACTTGTATAAACAGGAGGGAATGATGGGAAAATACAAATCTCTTATATTCCTTTTGTGTTCCTATAACCAGTAACACCAGTGTCTTATATTCATTTTGACATCTGCATAATCAGTTTGCAACATTATATTCAGTTTACTGTTGATTGTATTCTTATACATGATGTTAGTATGTGTTAGAATGGTTAGCGTGACTCTTATATGACTGTAGTGATGATTAAAAGTGTATGCGTTAGACTTTGCATTCCACACTTGTTTGAAGTAGATTTATTGTGCTTTTCATTCTCAGAGGCCACAGTGCTAGAAGGCCAAGGGTTTAACACTTGCTCTTTGTTGCAGTAAATTTCCATCCCATGTTATGAGATATTTTGACTAATGCTGAAGGTCGCAAGTGGTGGGAGAGAGAGACTCGTCTACGGAGACAACACGGGATGGCTCCAGAGGGAAAACAGCCCACCACCTGGCATTCTGATAACATTGTTGATAGAAGATGATTTGTTACTTGTTAAGTATAAAACTTGTGCTCGGAGGACTGCCCTCTGAGCTTACTCTTTGCACGGTTGGCAGCTGTGTGTTGTTGATTTGCTCCTTCTTGCAAGAATAAAAGTAACTTTGACTTTTGAATTTGGTCTCAGCCTCAGTCTTGTAATTAATTTTTCTATTAATACATCGATACATAGATACATAGATGATAGATAGATAGATAGATAGATACATAGATAGATACATAGATACATAGATAGATAGATAGATAGATAGATAGATAGATAAATAGATAGATAGATAGATAGATAGATAGATAGATAGATAGATAGATAGTTTGAAAGAAACACATTTTGTTGTGTCTGTGTGTGTGCCAGGTGCCATTCAAAGTAAAGATTTGAGAATTTATAATCATTTAGTCTTATACAATTAAGATAGATAGATAGATAAATAGATAGATACGTAGATGATAGATAGTTAGATAGATAGATAGATAGATAGATAGATAGATAGATAGATATATAGATAGATAGATAGATAGATAGATAGATAAATAGATAGATACGTAGATGATAGATAGATAGTTAGATAGATAGATAGATAGATAGATAGATAGATAGATAGATAAATACACAGATACATAGATGATAGATAGACAGATAGATAGATAGATAGATAGATAGATAGATAGATAGATAGACAGATACATAGATGATAGATAGATAGATAGATAGATAGATACATAGATACATAGATACATAGATGATAGATAGATAGATAGATAGATAGATAGATAGATAGATAGATAGATAGATAGTTAGATAGTTAGATAGATAGATAGATAGATAGATAGACAGATACATAGATGATAGATAGATAGATAGATAGATAGATAGATAGTTTGAAACACATTTTTTTGTGTCTGTGTGTGTGTGAAGGTCTGCCAGGTGTCATTAAAAGTAAAGATTTGAGAATTAATAATCATTTAGACTAATGAAATTAATATAGACATATAGATAAGATAGATAGATAGATAGATAGATAGATAGATAAACACACAGATACATAGATAGATAGATAGATAGATAGATAGATAGATAGATAGATAGATAGATAGATAGATAGATGATAGATAGATAGTTAGATAGTTAGATAGATAGATAGATAGATAGATAGATAGTTTGAAAGAAACACATTTTTTGTGTCTGTGTGTGTGTGAAGGTGTGCCAGGTGCCATTCAAAGTAAAGATTTGAGAATTTATAATCATTTAGTCTTATACAATCAAGATAGATAGATAGATAGATAGATAGATATATAGTTTGATAGACACACATTTTTGTGTGTGTGTGTCTGTGTGTGTGTGAAGGTCTGCCAGGTGCCATTAAAAGTAAAGATTTGAGAATTAATAATCATTTAGTCTCATAAAATTAATATAGATAGATAGATAGATAGATAGATAGATAGATAGATAGATAGATAGATAGATAGATAGATAGATAGATAGATAGATAGATTGAAAGAAACACATTTTTTTGTGTCTGTGTGTGTGTGAAGGTCTGCCAGGTGCCATTCAAAGTAAAGATTTGAGGATTTTTTAATCAGTGAGAATAAATATTCGCACCCGTATACAAACAGGGGCAGTCTGATTGGTCAATACTAGCCGGCCTTCTATTGGTTGACAGCCTTGATCCACAAAAAATCCGAGAGCAGAGCAGAGATCTGCGAGCACAAGTTCCCTGAGCACGAGAGGAAGAACTTGAGTTTGAGCGCAGGAAATCTCTGTGAGCAGTGTTGTAACCGAGTGCGAGGACACACTGTGAGCATGCGCAGAGCAAATTTGAGTGCGAGAGCAGAGTTTTGAGAGAAAATATCACAAAATCTGAGCATGAAATCAATAAATACTGCTCTCAAATCCATTTAATATGCTCTTGAATTAAGACAGGGAATAAACTCCATAGATAAAGACATAAATAGAACAAAAGGAACCCAGAAATTGTTTAGATGTGTTCAAGTCTTTATTTAGAGAAGTGCTTGTAGGGTTATATTATATCATATTAATTAATATTAATATTATTATCATTATATTATTATTATTATTACTATTATCATCACTATTATTATAATTATGTTGCTATTACCATTATATTATTATTATTATTATCATCACTATTATAATTATATTACTATCATCATTGAATTAGTCCCAGATAGCAGAGTCATTGAAACAATGTTAAATCAACATTGTTTTGTCAACGTTAAGTCACTGAAACAACGTTGAACCAGGGCCGTTTCAAGGAATTTGGGGGCCCCAAACAAAATGGACTTGGAGGCCCCCCTACCACCGCCGCCCGCCGAGGCCGACACCCCTGGACCACAGCAAAGAAACCTACGCCTCACCATCCCACCCCGCCCGCCCAAAGCCTACAGGAAACACAGCATAGACACACTGTTGAAGTTCAACCACACATTATATCAATAAAATATTTCTTAATAGTGCAAATACTGCTTACAAATGTTGCATATAGGCCACTGCACACATAGTATGTTTACTTATTTTATTTGAACATTTGCAATCAACCAGAGGTGGGACCAAGTCATTGTTTTGCAAGTCACAAGTTAGTCTCAAGTCTTTGCCTTCAAGTCCTGAGTCAAGTCCCGAGTCAAGACAGGCAAGTCCCGAGTCAAGTCACAAGTCAAGGCCGACAAGTCTCAAGTCGAGTCCCAAGTCCTACCGTTTGAGTTTCGAGTCCTTTCGAGTCCTTTTAACAACAGAGAAATAATATTTACACAGATCATGTATGCTTTTAAGATTTGTATATGTTTATTAAACCTTTTTTTTGGAAGAACATTGTTCAAACACTCATTTCAAAACCTAAGTGTAACCTTAACCTTTTCAACCATGTCACCACATTATAAAAGATATCCTCACTCTCAAAAATTAAATAATCTACATGTAATACATTCATGCCTCTATCAGTTCAGGTTGCTCCCTTGATAAACAATTAGCATGCATCCATAGAGAGACTGGTGTGTGTGTGTGTGTGAGAGAGAGAGCGCAAGATTGTGTGTGTGAGTGAGTGAGTGAGTGAGTGTGTGTGTGAGTGAGTGAGTGAGTGAGTGAGTGAGTGAGAGAGAGATTGTGTGTGTGTGTGTGTGTGTGTGTGTGTGTGTGTGTGTGAGTGAGAGAGAGATTGTGTGTGTGAGTGAGTGAGTGAGAGAGATTGTGTGAGTGAGTGAGTGAGTGAGAGAGAGATTGTGTGAGTGAGTGAGTGAGTGAGAGAGAGATTGTGTGTGTGTGTGTGTGTGAGTGAGTGAGAGATTGTTTGAGTGAGTGAGTGAGAGAGAGATTGTGTGAGTGAGTGAGTGAGAGAGATTGTGTGAGTGAGTGAGTGAGTGAGAGATTGTTTGAGTGAGTGAGTGAGAGATTGTGTGAGTGAGTGAGTGAGAGAGATTGTGTGAGTGAGTGAGTGAGAGAGTGAGAGAGAGATTGTGTGTGTGTGAGTGAGTGAGTGAGTGAGAGATTGTTTGAGTGAGTGAGTGAGAGATTGTGTGAGTGAGTGAGTGAGAGAGATTGTGTGAGTGAGTGAGTGAGAGAGTGAGAGAGAGATTGTGTGTGTGTGTGTGAGTGAGTGAGTGAGAGAGATTGTTTGAGTGAGTGAGTGAGAGAGAGATTGTGTGTGTGTGTGTGTGTGTGTGTGAGTGAGTGAGAGAGAGATTGTTTGAGTGAGTGAGTGAGAGAGAGATTGTGTGAGTGAGTGAGTGAGAGAGATTGTGTGAGTGAGTGAGTGAGTGAGTGAGAGAGTGAGAGAGAGATTGTGTGTGAGTGAGTGAGTGAGAGAGAGATTGTTTGAGTGAGTGAGAGAGAGAGAGATTGTGTGAGTGAGTGAGTGAGTGAGTGAGAGAGATTGTGTGAGTGAGTGAGTGAGTGAGTGAGAGAGAGAGATTGTGTGTGTGTGAGTGAGTGAGTGAGAGAGAGATTGTTTGAGTGAGTGAGAGAGAGATTGTGTGAGTGAGAGAGAGATTGTGTGTGTGTGTGTGTGAGTGAGTGAGAGACAGGGAGAGAGATTGTGTGTGTGTGAGTGAGTGAGAGAGAGATTGTGTGTGTGAGTGAGAGATTGTGTGTGTGTGTGTGTGTGTGTGTGAGTGAGTGAGAGAGTGAGAGAGAGATTGTGTGTGTGTGTGTGTGTGTGTGTGTGTGTGTGTGTGTGAGAGAGAGAGTGAGTGAGAGAGATTGGAAGGGGACTGGATTGGATGTGTCATGAACATGACAATGAACAGAGTTGTGCTTTTCCATGTCAGGGCCCTATGCTGCATTGCATTTGCAAAAGATCAAATTGGCCAAAAGTCTGTCAGTCATTTGTGCACGATGGGGACGTAGTATGATGCCACTATGGCTGAAAACTCGCTCCACTGGAGCACTAGAGGCAGGCACTGCCAACACTCTGATGGCCACTCGGAAGAGTGAAGGAAGAGTCTTCATGTTCAGTGCCCAGAACAAAAGGGCGTTCTGTCCATCGGCTATGTCTAGGTAGTGACTTAGCTGTAGTGCTGGAGAGGTCCCAACATCCTTCTTCTGCCTCTTATGGTATGCAGCAAACAGCCCTTCTCCTTCTCCAAGGTCGTCTTGCTCTTCTTCATCAACCAGAGGCACAGGTTGCTCAGTCTCCGCAGCATCTTGTAGGATCAATTCTGGAAAAACATTTAACAACAGTAGCAGAAACAAAATAGCCCTTATTACCATTGGTGTTGGTGATACAGTGTTGGACTGAAAAATGCAATTATTGATGCTGTCAATTAGATCAGACTATGAGGAAAAAAGTTGCATTGAAGTCAATAGTATTTACCTTTAACTCGTTGTGCCACCTCTGCCTTGTTGTCACGATTGACCAGCACATGAGGCTCCACCCACAGCAGAGAAAAGGCTGGATCCAAGGCGGCTGCTTTGAGGTACACTGGGTCTGAAAAGGGGGCAGTGATCCCATCTTGAGTCCTGGCCATTTTCACGTTAATGAATATCCCAAGAAATCTTTTGTTCAGGGAGGCCTGGAGAATTCTGACCAGGCCGCTCAGGAAACGAACTTGAGGCTTCAGCTTCTCAAGGTGGTGATTGAGGGACAAGACGGATGGAACAACTGCACTGATTGTGACGACCTTCTCTCCCTGTGTCAGATCAGTTGCTTCTCCAAATGGCTTCAAAATGTCCACCAACTCCTTCAACAGATTCCACTCTCGTGGCGTGAATGACAACTCCTTATGCCCAGCCTTTTCTAGAACGGCACAGAGCCTTAGATGATCACAGTGGAGAACTGCCTTTACTTGCCTCAGTGTTGAGTTCCATCTTGTGTTGACTGCAGCAGGGATGCCTTTCTGTTCCCCAAATTCACTATCAAACACATCTTTGAATGTTGTGCTTGTGTGCAGCAGTGAGCTAAGTTTTGATAACTTGGAAAGAGAAGGACATGCCACTTTTGTTTCTTTCAGACCGTCTCCCACCACCAGCTGAAGCGTATGCGCGAAACACTGCAGGCGCTGTTTCTTTGCCATAGCAGCATCTACCGTTTGCTGTTCTTCCAGGGTTAAGTCACACCAGAGATCAGGGTCATCAAGATGATCTCCGTCATCATCATCTTGCTCACTGGGGAAGCACACAGTGAATGCCTTTCGCATGTTAGCAGCATTGTCACTAATAATGTAGTCCAATTTATCTTTGATGCTGTATTCATCGCATATTGCCTCAAATTGGTCACAGATACGTTCAGCTGTGTGTGAGCCTTTAAAGCGACTGAAGGCCAAGAGATTAGTCTTTAACTGTATCCTCTCTGTCTCTCTCTCTATCCAGTGGACAGTGATACCAAGGAATCCCCTCATCTTTCGGTCAGACCAAATGTCCACAGTGACTGAAACATGCTCAGTGTTGCTCAATTGAGTTTTTAATCTTGAACGTCTCTCCCCAGCGAGGCTCTCTGTTTTTGATGTCAACGTTCTGCGACACACTGGGCTGTACTTACTGTCAACTACCGTCAGAAAGTGCCGAAAACTCTTGTTTTCCACAATAGACAGGGGAAGGTTGCAATCAATAATCAAGTCAGACAGTATTGCATTAGTGATAGCTTTCTGCTGTGGATGACTCATGCTGTAATGCCCAACACGACTGTCCAAGAATTGTGAGATTGAAGGCTGTTGTGGTTCATCTATGACGCTTTTATTCATCTGGTATTCTTCAAATCTGTAACAGGTAAGCATATCAAACAGATGTCAGAAAATGCTAACATTGTGTTAATATTATTTTTTGGGGTTAATATTAATTGTATTGTATACTGTAAGAGTGTGTGTATTTTAACATTACATTGATAAAATAAATTTCATTTTCAGTGTACCGTTACTTATTAATAATATTTTTACTGCTGTACCTTGCCATCAAACAGCCCTTTCCAACAGGAAACTGAAGTATGCTTGTTAATTCACTCTCTCCAACACACCAGATTCCATTGGCAAAAACAGCAATTTTACCTGCATCACACAGAAATTGCTGGTCTACTGATGATTAAGTCTAATTGTGCCATTCTATGTCTTCGGTGATAATTCAGCTTAGTCGTGATTTACCTAAATTACATAAACGACCTTAAGGAGGCAGCAGTAGACTAGCAGCTAGCAACTCCAATGTGCTACGAAGTAAAATTGCCATTTTTATTGATGGAATCTGGTGTGCTGGAGAGAGAGAGAGATATACTTAATTTTCCTATCGGAAAAAAACGTCTGGCAGCAAGCTAAAATGGTACACATATTCCTAATATAAAATACATTAAACTGAACGTGATTTGATTAGGCTTGGCTTAAGTTTTTCAAAACTTACCGTTCTTTGTGTAACTTCAAATGTCGGACGAAGTTCGACGTTGTCGCGTCTCCGTCTGTTATCTTGCTCCCGCATGTTTTACATACTGCAATCCTTCTTTTGTTTATCACCTCATAATTTTTGTACCCAAACGAAACCACCTTTGGTATCATTTTTGCCTGCTGGCGCGGGCGTTTAGTTTTTTCCTCTTTATTGGTTGTCTTGTACTTTGATTGGTTGGATGCTGTCAGATCGAAACAACGTGGATCTAATTTGATTGGATGTGGTGCCACACACACGTCACGGACACAGATGCACACAGGTGCAAACTGCAAAGGGAGATAGAGCGGTCAGTGTCGTGTGAACATACTTTTTAATCTTTAGGTTCAAGGAAAGTAGCAAGTCTTTTCAAGTCAAAAGGGTCAAGTCCAAGTGAAGTCACGAGTCATTGATGTTAAAGTCCAAGTCGAGTTGCAAGTCTTTTTAGATTTTGTCAAGTCGAGTCTAAAGTCATCAAATTCATGACTCGAGTCTGACTCGAGTCCAAGTCATGTGACTCGAGTCCACAACTCTGCAATCAACACATACAAAAAATTGCAAATTCGGTATTAAATATAAAATCCAACATAGATAAAAGTACACACACACACACATATAAGATTAACCTTTAAAAAATATGCAAATTATCTACATCTGCTGTTTGCGAGCCTTAGCTTCAGCAAAGGCAACCACAATGTCCTCCATGTCCAAAGACCGGCGAACATCACACTCAATTGACATCCCAGCTAGCAATTTTTTGTTCTAAAAATGTTCTGAGAATGTTACCTTTAATGTTCTTACAATGTTTTTTGCGGGAAGTTTTCTTTAAGTTCTGAGAACGTTATGGAGGAACGTTCTCTAAAAACATTCTAAAAATGATTTGTGATAACATTCTTAAAATATTGAATGAAAATATTGCTATAACATTATAATCCTAATGTTTTACTGATGTTTTTTGCGGGAAGTTTTCTTTAAGTTCTGAGAACGTTATGGAGGAACGTTCTCTAAAAACATTCTAAAAATGATTTGTGATAACATTCTTACAATATTGAATGAATATATTGCTATAACATTATATCCTAATGTTTTACTGATGTTTTTTGCGGGTAGTTTTCTTTAAGTTCCCAGAACGTTATGGAGGAACGTTCTCTAAAAACATTCTAAAAATGATTTGTGATAACATTCTTACAATATTGAATGAACATATTGCTATAACATTATATCCTAATGTTTTACTGATGTTTTTTGCGGGAAGTTTTCTTTAAGTTCTGAGAACGTTATGGAGGAACGTTCTCTAAAAACTTTCTAAAAATGATTTGTGATAACATTCTTACAATATTGAATGAAAATATTGCTATAACATTATAATCCTAATGTTTTACTGATGTTTTTTGCGGGAAGTTTTATTTAAGTTCCCAGAACGTTATGGAGGAACGTTCTCTAAAAACTTTCAAAAATGATTTGTGATAACATTCTTACAATATTACTAATGAAAACATTGCTACAACATTATACCCAAATGCTCTTTAAAATGTTTACAGCTGAGTTTCAGAATTATACTACTTAAGAATTGGATAACATGCTTTGAACATTTTTTAACAATGTTATGTTATATTTAAACATTGAAATATGACATCACCTTTCAATTTCAGGATTAATGTTTCCTGAGTGAGCACTGGTCACTAGGATCACTGATAATTTACTTCAAAATAGAATTGGACTACAAACCCAAAAAATGTTTCACAACATGAATTTATTCATTTCCATGAATTTGAACATAGTAATTAGAATAGTCAGAAGGACGTAAACATTCCCAGATAGGCTATGGGTGGAAAACTGGGACCACCACAGACAACTGCAGAAGAACATGTAATATCCAGGCATTCATATTATAGACACTGACTATTCCTGCAACTATAGTTGAACTATCCCTTTAACGTTGCCAGCATGGTGGAACCAGGAGCCAGATGTTTCTCACAGCAGTGTGGGGCTCCCCTCAGAAGCAGCATGAGAGTCATCGTCTGGTGTGGGTCCACTTGCCTCATTCACCTGCATAATAAAATCAAATATTAAACCTAATGACAGAAAGAAAAATCTTTCAATGTGCATCAACATTTACAAATATGCAATATCTGCTCACATCTTATCACTAATTGCATGGCGTTGAACATGTTTTTCAATAAATCAAAACACTGACCTGAGTCGCTCTGTGTGGAGCATATCTCAGGGTATCTGAGATGCACGCATCTATAGTTTTTATAAGTGTCTTGGGGTGGTTCCTCTGGCAAGCCTCTAAAAATAAAGGGAGACAGAATCAGAAATTCTGAATCAGAATAATAATTTAAGCTGGTTTAACAAATTTGATGCATCTGTCTTAAGTTGTAGGTTGGCAGCTGTAGAGGTTACTGTCTTGACACAAAATGAATTAATTAATTCGTCTACACATCATGGTCAATGTTAATCCAGTGTAACCGTTGTCATCATCACATGTCTTCAATGAAATTATTTACCCACAGTTTTAATAGGGCGCCAATGATTTTGTCCAGTCAATTTTTGGAGTTTTGTGTAAAATTTGGCTTTTTGTGTTGTTCCTACGGACTTAAACGTGTATACCAAAACATTTGTAATTGCACCACTTCTGGGAGAAATGGTGAATTTTCTGGAGAAGTTCCAGGGGTGCCACTACTTTCATCCATGACTGTAGTTCTGCCTGAACACACAGATTTCACTTTATATTTATGTTTGTATTGTATAATCATACCCCCCCCCCCAAAAAAACCCCAACAACTTACGAACTACAACAGGGTATAATTTAAGGTCCATGAATTTTTTTTTTCCTTTTCTCCCCTTCAAGCTGTACAAAGCCCAAAGGCCATTGGTCCCAATTTTTCTTAATATCCGCCTCATTGTGTCCCCTGGGGTGGCACCTCCCAGCAGACACAGGTAGTCCACCTGACAAAAGACAGAATGATGATTAATTAGCTTTTAAAAGCATACCTATTCATGGGTACCAAATGTAGTCCAATACCTGCCATCTTTGTATGCTACACAGATGTAGCAATTTGTGTGATTACATAGGATTCTATGTAGTAGAGCCAATCAGAGAAAGTCAGGTGGCACAGCAAGCAGTCTGCAATTTATATTTGCATTTAAATTTTTGTTCACCTAATACTGTATATTGGGGTGTTAGGATGAGATAGTGTAATGGCAGATATTGACATTAACTTTACACTGCTGACTTGTATAAACAGACATGTCCTGTGATTTTCAGCCCACGGTTGGAATAACAGTCGAGAGTATTACTCTCATATAACTAGATTACTTAATTAGTGCTGGGCATAGATTGATTATTTTTCTAATCAAGATTAATCTCACTGCAAGCCTGTAGTTAATCTAGATTAAAATCATTGGTTTGAATTTTGCCAAGGACATTCAAAAAATGCGTTGCCCTAACGAATTTCTCAAATTTTCAGACTTGTTCTTGCCCCCACCGGGTAATTCAACCAGGTATACATCCACACTAAAACAACAAAGTGAAACTCATAGCTTGCTAACACACAGCAACATTGCACATACCATTTTCTTTTTATAATTGAGATCTCCAAGCTTTTCACAAGCTTCCTCCAGCTCTTCTGGTGTGGTTAATGGCCTTGACAGCTCTGCAATCTCTATGTCTTGATCTTGCATATCTTTCATAAGGATTTTTGTTATGTTTGTAAGGGACGTTTCCATCTGGTCAAGCCTCATAAAAAGGTACTTAACATACGATGGTGTGGAGGAATCATCTAAAATATACAAACACACAAAATGTCATAAGTCATATTTTGCAATCTTCCATTCTCTTCCATTCCATAAATGGCCAATTAATGTAGAAATTCACATACTTTTCCCACGCCACTGGATATATATCACAATATTGATGTACTGCACAGCCTTATTGGTTACATAACTTACTGTGAAAATTTGGTATGCATTTGATTGTGCTGCTTTTATGTCCCAAATGTTCCCTGATGCCAATGGTAGTGGAAAAGAGCAAAATCAAAAATCCAACTTACTTTCACAGCTTGAAGTTGATGGAGTGCTGCTGTGTAAGGGACCTATATTTAGGCAAAAATACCCAAATAAAAGCTGTGTACAATTGGATAATGCAAGTCAAGTTGAATAATGAATATGGCATACCTTGGCCACTGCTCTGAAACACGGTTGGGGTATCATCCACTGTAGGGATTATTGAGGCCGACACTTGGGGGGGTGGGGGAGAGACCATAATCAATAAATGCCTGATTACACTTGTATTTCTAGATCCAGGTGGAGGTAATTAAAAGATGACAATGTTAGAGTAATTTCAGAATCAGAATAAAGTTATTCACTTTATTAATCCCAATTTACCTGGTGTCTTCTGGTGTTCTGAGAATAATTCCATTGATGGTTGGACTAAAGGACAAGATTACAGAAAGTTAGAGGGTCAAGAGTACGTTCACTTCACTTCCAAAAGTATTTACAGCTGTAACACAAATAGGTACACTTGGTATTTGCCAACTAGTGGTACCAAGCAGTAAAAATATAAGGCAGTAGATTTAAACATATGGCCTGTTTTGTTGAGCAAAGTTGCCTGTCGCAATTGTGCGACTTTGGCGCCTAGGGGGTTAAGTTGTCCAGCCCTGACATTTTAGGCAATAGGCTATATAAAAATAATAATTAATAATAATTAATTATAATCAAACATTATTATAGAGGAAGCAAGAACTTTGCCAGTCCAGCCCTCGTGGTAGCCAGAACCATTTACTTACAGGATGTCATGGTAGGCATCTGTGGCATTGGTGAATCCTTTGAGCTAGTTGCACTTTTTTTTTTTTTCCGTTTCGCAGGCTCATCTAATTCAGTCTCTAAAAGAGAGATATTCATGAGTCAGGTATGAACATACAGTGGTGTAACTAGTGATAGATATTTTATTTTGAGGTGGGCGCAATCAAGCAATCTTACCAGAATCTTGATACCTCATAGGAGCGACCACCTTCCTGCGTGACACCAGCTCCTGGTCGCTTTCCAGACTTGAAGAAACGATGGCCTCTTTAACTTTACTACGTGCCTCTGCATATGTATCTACAAAATACAAGTGGAGAAGAGCGTTATGATGATGATAGCCAGATGTCATTTTTATATTGAACTACAGAAGTACATTTACACCATGGTCTTTACAAATCTTCTCTTCTGATTGTCTGAGAGCTGTGCAACAAAAAAAAAATTAAGGTATATGTCTGCAGCAAAAATGTACCCACTGCTCAAAAATTGGCTACCCAACTTGAGCCATAGCTAAATGTAACCTTTGTTCTTGATTGTATGTATCCTCTGTGCACAATCATGTTTCAGGCATGTAAAACAGATATCTTCCTGATGAAACTACACCAGGCAGCAGAGTCTGTAATGTACTTCCGGCTATGCATTTGCCTCAAATAACTTCATCTGGTAATGTTACATGATTATTTCATGTGGTGGTGAATGTGCAAGTCACAACTTTTCCACCGGAGTGTTTTGGAGTTGTTGGATTGTGTATTTGATGAGGGAAAGGGGATCATACCTTGTTAAATTGAGAAGCTCACGTCTCTGCTCCGTGGATCTCAAAAAAACATTCAACTATTTAAAGTCATTAACTCTCAAGACTATAGGGATTATGGTGATAAGCAAATTTGTCAAAATGTAGAACTAGCTGCTTTAGCCTATTGATGTTTCATTCTCCTCCTTAATAACATACTGCTCTTCCTTACATCAAAGTAGAGATGACATTCTTATTAGTTAAAAGTCTTAGTCTTTCCCCACAAATATGATATGATTGATTTAGATCAGGGGTGGGCAATCATGTGTGTGATGTTGCTCTACAGTGCCTCCTGGTGGTATTTTGCAAGGTGCTCTTTTATTATGAAAGTCCTTGTTTTTTATTGGTTATCACGGTCATGTGATTAGGGTCTCAGATGAGAGCAGCCATCTTGTTTAGTTTTGTGTGACATTGTGCCACTGGCTTGTAATCCATCGCATCCGTCGCTGTTGAGCCTTGGAGAAGCTTTGTTTGTAAGTTTACATTATATATTATATGTATAGTTGTATAGTTCATAGTGTTGAATATTGTGATGGTTTATTTCATATTTTTCAAGATTTATAAGTGAATGCTAAAATTCATATTTTTCTTGTATGTAGCCTATACATATACAAAGTGTTTAGCTATCTGTCACTCCGTGAAGCCACGCACGTAGGGGACAGAATAATGTGCCATGGAGGGAAGCATGAGGGATTTTTTTTAGAGGTTTTTGTTATCTTTAAAGAATGAACACTACAAGACAATACCTTACCTGTGATTTTTAAAATCCGGACACTGTCCCTAGTCCACTTTTCCTTGTCTGGAAGTTCCCTCCTCTTCACTTTGGCTGTAACATTGCGATCAGGTTTTGGCCAGTAACAGTACACACCCTACAGAAAACATAAAAACAATAAGTTATGCATGTAAAGAAGTTAAGTATATTTATAAGAACTTTTCACAGAGAAAATCTGAGTGATTGACATGATTAAATAGTTGAGACTATACAATAGTAACTAGGGCTGTCAAAATTAACGCGTTAACGTGTATTAATCCATCATCATGATTATGGATGATATAGGATGATGAAATACCTTTTGTGTCTTTTCTATCCAGTTGGTGGGAACGGAGTCCACCTGGTTGGCCTGGGTGAAAAGCACAACCGCAAACTGTTTCGTATTCTGGAAGAAGAAAAGTAAAGAAAAGGAAATTATGCCAAATTCAACCCAGACTTGATAATGTATTTTTAATTGAGTCAATTCAGTTCAATGGCTATATTGTACACTTTCTATCACTCACCACTTTAATGTCTTGTGTTTTTTCTTTATTTAACTATGTTGTTTAAAAGGGTGTTTGGGGGAAGTGGAGGCAGGTATTGGGTTGCATGGTTTCAGTGAACACAATTTTATTTTTCGGGAATGACACTTTTCAGAAAGAATGGAGAATTGTAACCACAATCCTCAAACCATCATTGGCCTCAGTCATAAATGCCTGCCTGCCCAAATGCTTTTCGGATAGTATTTTCATCCGAGTGTGAGTGTCTTTGGCTGTGTAAACACCAATCAACCTTGAGTCACAGGGATGCATGAAGTATGGCTCAAGTCGACTGTAGACACGGCAGAGGAACATCTTTTCCCCAGGCATGGTCTCATCGGATCTCATCTCCAAAACTTCACAGCACTCTACGTCACTAAGAGTGAATAAATTGTTGGGATGTTTAATTTCAATAGACTTTTTGGTAACACTTTATTTGACACCTATCGCTATAACGCATCATAAATATATTTATAATGCGTTATAATGACGTTATAGCGCTGTATAACTATAGTTATAAACACTCATAAATGATAATAATGCTTTACAACAATAATCATAACACACTATAAAACATTTTATTATGACTTATAAGGTCAGGTATTATAATGTGTTATAACTGTTAACCCCTCACTGACAATGACCACATAGATAATGCATTATACATATATTTATGATGTATTATAATTGGCTTATAAACATGTATAACTATCATCATAAACACTCATAAATTATCATAAGGCTTTATAACAATAAGCATAACACATTATAGAGCATTTTATAATGGCTTATAAAGTCTATAATTATAATACTAAATGATTGCTGGTCCCTTGCGAACCAGTTTTCGTTGCAAGGATCAAAGGGTATTATTATAATTATATAGTTGTCATATATTAAAACTCTTTATAATGCATTATAATCACTGGTATAATGCATTATAATGTGATTATAACTTATTGTAAATGGTCATTGGGTGCTTCAAGTAAAGTGATGAAACTGCTCAGGTATAGGCTGATATAACACTTTAGAAGCTGGTCATAAGTCATTATAAGTGGTTTGCTTGAAGAAAAATACACATCTTTTAATCTATGCAAGAACAACACAAAACATTGCAAAACTTATTTTTATTAACAATGTGACTCCTTCAAAAAACTATATGTTTGTTGTACTTTCTTATATCATGAATAAGGCGCCCAAGAATGCCTTCTCTGTGGTTTCTTCCCAGCCAGTATTCCCACTCAATCACCCTCAGGTGTTCTTTCAAGAGCTTTGTGGTGCGGTTCCCTCTGTGGCGCCAGATATCAGTCTTGAAGGTCTGCCATGCTCTCTGTAGATGCTGCGTGTGGGCTCTTGTGACAGGATCCACAAAGTTTCTCCGGTGGCACACTGTGTAATGGCTATACCCATGTTGAGTCAGAGCCCTGCGATAAGCTCGCCATTCGTCTGACACAATGCCTGCGCCTCGTCTAACATGCCGCAGTATGGTTGGCAAAAGGTCTCGCCTTGAACGCCCTCTCACGATCTTCAGGACTGGCCTTCTGGTCGTCAGTCCAACCTCCAACTCTTCCACGGTTATACTGCAAAAAATGTTTTTAATAAATAATTACTGAACCTGCAAATTAACAGTAGCCTACTGTTTTGTGAAAAAGATACACTGGTTTACTTTTTTGTTTTGTATAGCCTACATTTACTTCTTTCCTCTATCTGCTAACTACAGTAGATGTTTTGTTCACTACATTTTTTCATTGTCAGATTAAGTGATATACAATTAGGCTACACACGTAGAAGGAGTCTCTAGCTCCACACATCTAAACCTGTTGTTAGATCAGGGGAACGAGGGATAGATGCATTAATTAGACCTCAGCCACATTGTTCTTGAAATTATAACAAAGTTGCCCCCTGATATCCAAACACACATCTCTTCTTATCTCTCTCCATACTGCTCTGTAAGCTACTGCAGCCCAAAAACAGTGGAGTGTGGTCGGTTGTGGCTAGCTACTCCCCCAAAGTCACATTTGATTGGATGAACTTTTGCAGTGCAGAATGAGTCATCAAACACTTGAAACTGTTTACCAGGAGGGAAACAGATGTAATACCTTGATACTGATTTTTGACATATATTCAGCACATAACAAGAGATAAATAAACAACTAACATAAGGACATAGGATTACAACTGGGAATTTTATTTTTCATTTCATGGGCCGTAACTGAATGAAGGGCCGTAACTGAATGAAGTTCACACTCATTCACTCATTTGTTCACTCATTTGTTATGTATACGGCATATTATCGTCATGTAACAGGGAAATAAATTGTATGTGTGTTTGGTTTGCATATAGGACTCACTTTCCTTTTGTGTGAGAACTTGCTCTCATCCAACATCACGAAGTGATGGCGGTCACCAATTTTCATTAGACCTTGATGCCGAAGTTTGTTTATTGCGCACCTGCAGACCTTAGGAAAGCAAAGCATATTTAGTTAAATTCATAATTAACCACATCTAAATATTAGGTTTTCAGATTATTCATAGAGCAACAATAGCATACAGATGTATTAAATGTGTTGAATGTACCTAATTTTCATTATTGTATCATTTTCATTCAAGTTTTATGAATTCTCACAAATTCAGTTCATACATTTCTCATGGATGCGGCCATTTTTGATAGTGTCCTGCTGCTTGCTGCAATACCATCTTCCATGAGATCAAGTTGCCTCATTCGCAGCCCTTGTGAAAACCTAAAAAACAAAAAATAAATGCTCCCTTACACACACACACACACACACACACACATTAATTCAAATCCATAAAAAATAAGGATAATATTATTATGTTACAAACCTGTAAATAAATTCCACATATTTCACCAAGGATACATGTGATCTGTAGAATATGGACCCTTTGCGAACAGACACTGTGCGCCCTTTGGAACGGTGGTTCCTGCATTTCCTAAGGAGAAAAGGAAAAGTCTGTCAGTTGCGGTAATGTTAATGTGAGCTACTGTAAAGTAAATTTAAGGCACACTCCTTAATTTTGCATACTTTGTTTATAAATTTTACTTAATTATAAATATCCATTAATTACAAAAATTTTACACCTTCATAACTCAAATGTGTTTTACTCCATTGTGTATGTTTTTGTTTCTCCAGGACCTCTAAAACTTTCTTGGATTATGTGAACATGGCTGAAATGACGCCATGTGAGAAGTTTAGAGGGAAAAATCACTAGCCTGTGGAGCTGTTAACAACTCATAGACATAGCATACACTCTGTTTTTTGTAAGACGTCAAAAAGCCAAAAAGGTGGTAAACTTCTGGTTTAATCTTTAACAATGTATTGTATTTTTAAAAAGTCAAATAAATGTAGTGGAGTAGAAAGCAATATTTCCCTCTGAAATGTTGTTTAGTTGTAGCGTCACATGGAAATGTAAAGTACAAGTACCTAAGAATATCTGAGCACTATCTGAGTAAATGCACTAAATTAATTTACAGACTGGAGTTTCCTGTGATAATTTTTGCTCACCATTGATAGCCATCATGACGGTTGGTCTTCACGAGTTGCATTGGACAGTTGCAGTGGATACAAAACTTTTGCCGTTCAAGAAGACCCCTCTTTTGCATCCACAACACAACATCTCGTTTGTGTTTCAAGTTGTCCGATGCGCGCAGCAATGTGGTGAGTTCGCGCCTCAAACGTGCCATCCTCCCTTTTGCCCCTGCAAGCAATGCACAAGCTCCTACCATACATCCATGGCTCCTACGCATTGTTTTGATCAGGTGATCACCATGTGGTCATTAGGTGTTCATGCGAGGTCTGCGTGACTGTAAGCGTGTGGCTAACGGTACTGTAGCTCTTAAGCTAGTTTTAGATTCACATCTTGCTCTGCTGGACACGTTGCACTTCGGAAAAAAGGTAAAGTTAATTATTTAATGTACAACTGCTACATAATACTTGCGGTGCAAATTGTTTAGCTAATGTTACATGTTAAACAGAACTACAAAATACATTTGAATGAATTAGAAGGACTGTTAATACCTAAGTGGTAACAAAACGTTAGCTCTTTTGAACTTGGTAAAGTTAGCGTTAGCATAGCAAGTCTAGCTTATATCAGAGGACTTTGATTAGAGCAGTAACGATATTTAGATGTAATGTGATAACTTTATAGGGTTGCTTGAGGGTTTTATTGTTGTGTTTTCAAGGTCTGAAAAGTGCTAGGATTTTAGTTTAAGTGCTTGAAATGTACCTTTTGCCATTATGAAACATAAATGTAGATGTTTATAGCATAATACAGGGCTGTTCAACTATATTTCTGAGTGGGCCAAAACTTTTGGAAGGCTATTGGCTGTGGACCAGACTAATTTTTGCCCAATATTGAAATATTGAAATTTGTATGTGTACAAACCCTGTAACTTACATTCACCCATCTTCTTCTTTGCTGATTTGTTATTATCTTCACAGCCATGAGTAAGAGAAAAAAGGCAGCTGCTACTCCTGCCACAGATGCAAATGCCAGCATTAGTATTCCCCAAAATACTGGTAAGTAGGCTTATATTTAAATAAGTTGATGTTACTTATAGAGAATATGAAGTTGACGTCACTCTATTGTTTCATGTTGAGGAGGTTCCGCCACCTAAATCTCAATCTTAATCAACATGAACAATAAAAAACACTTCTCTGTCTGTTCTCAATAGTTTTAGATAAAGCAATCCAAAAAATGGTGCTCAATAGTACGAAGTCCTAAAGGCCATAGAATATGCTACCCTGAAAACAGTTGTGGCATTGTGAAAGTATATGGAAATTAATGTCAAATAATGCAATTAATGGTTTGGTTACTTCTGTTTGTTTATTCCTTTTGTTTTGTGCAGTTCCTGGTGCACCAACTGCTGTTCATGAAGTGGAAATGCTCAAAAAGCTTCTGGAAGGTGAGAAACAAAAAGTTGGGTTACAACAGGAGATGCTCGAAATACTGAAGTTGGACAAGGCTTTTCTCCAGGAACAACTCACAAAGAAAGAGGACCTTATCCAGGAGCTCATGAACAAAATGCCTGCAGCATCAGACACAGGTTAGTGACAGGATAAAACCAAGAAATAGTTTTGTTGTTTTTTTTAGTTCACCCCCTTATACCATATGTGATACCACAGATTCAATCAGGTTTAAAGTGCTTACAAAGTCTTAATAATTTCACACAGTAACAACTTAATTCTACTATTGGACAACTTAGATTCCTTATTGGCTATGGATAATGGTAAATGTGCACTCTGTTTGATCTTACAAATTTGTTCTTACAAATGCGAACGCATACGCCAACACACGGTTATGCCAACGGCGCTGCCTGGTGGACGAACGCGACATTGCTTTTCTTCTCTCCTGACGTTTTTTTTCCCTCCCTTCTCACTTCGTGCCTCGGTTCCCGCGTGACTCCAGGCCCCATGGTGCCACACAACGAGCAAGGGCCGTCCATCGCCGCTCGCGGCTTTAATTATTATTATTATTATTATTCGTTCTTTTTATATAGTGATTTCAGAAACCCAAATATGCTTTACAAAACATAGAGCATGCAGGATAGTTTTCAGCATAAATATGCCCATTAGTCACACCAATATGAATATGAAGTAATTAGCATATTCAGCCACTGACAAGCTGTGAGTTGAGGAGTCGCTCACACTGAATGGCAAGACAAGAAGATGGGTTAGGGTTAGGGTTACCCTATTATAGATGAGTAATTATCCATTCACATTGATACAGTACAGGTATTATTTTTTCACTCTCCAATAGGGTTTTCTCGAGCACACAGAAACATGTGTTTTCATTTTGATTCCTTTCTCACAACTAGATCACTAGTCACTAAATTTGTTTTGTTATTTGCAGGTGTCAAACGCAAGCATGGAGGTGATAGAAAAGCCCCATTGAAGAAAGCCAAGCAATTGAAGAGAAACATTAATGACGATGAAGAGGAAGACTCCAGTTCTATTCTTTCTGATTCATCTGAAGGTAAGAAAGTAACAATTTATTATATACAGTTGAATCAAATCCCACATTTCTTTCAAGTGTGTTCCCATGTTTGTTTTTCCCACACATGTAGGTGTATTTTTGACAACAAATTGATACAAGTAACAATAATCTCATTATTAATCGATAATTAGGTCACACTCGTAGTTTTGTAAAAGCTTTTACTTGTTATGCAGTGATCTGATGTCCACTGAAAGCTTTACAGAAGGACTTTGCCTTCACTGTCACTTCTGCAGGCAATAATGCCATAATTCCCTTAGTGCATCTGCTTTATCGACAAGTTTTGTTCGGTTGGGAGAGGCCGTGTTTATCACTCTCTCACCTCCCACTTGTTTCATTTAATTGACACATTCAGATGTATGTCATCATGATGACACTTGTTTTATCACCTGTGAACCTGCACTTCCAAAACCAATCTCTAGCAGCTTATTCCATGGGTGCTCTATATTTGTTTTTATTTTGAAAGTTGACACTATCATGATCTGTTTTTAACCCCCTTTGATTTCTATTCTAGATTCATCCGTGGATAGCCACCAAGTGAGGAAGTCAAAATCTCCAGCCTCTTCGTCAAAATCTCCAGCCTCTTCCTCCTCTTCCCGCCTTCAAGTTAAACACTCAAACACTGATGACCTGATTGGCAGAAGCCGAGGTAATTGCTCATTACAGTTTTGACAAGTTCACACATCTTGACAGCAAGTTTTTAAAACAAAATCTGGTTTTAATGTGCCATTTACAGCTAGAAACACCAGGAGCATCATTGCTCGCTACAAGATGGCTATAGATGCCTTCAACCGAGGCGGCTCCATGAAGGCAGCTTTTGAGTCCATCAGTGCTGATCGAAATACTGTCTGCAGGACAGCGCCAGTTGCTGAACTGAGCTTGGCTGCACCTGACATCTTCAAAAATGTGGGGGCCTGGGATGGGCGCAAGGAGAAATTGTCATCTTTTGTTGACAGGTGCCGTGCTGCCATGACCCCAGAGGTCAAAGAAAAGATCACAAAAATGAAACAAGATGGAGATCTGCTTCCCATTGCCACCCATGTCTAATCATGTAGCTAATTGTTCCGGTTAAGGTTAAGGTGTTAAAGGAACTGTGAAGGTGAACTATTCTTTTAAAGTTAGGTTTGCGCTTGATGCCAATACAAGATCAGTATTATTATTTTATGATGACAAAGAGATTTATTTTTTTTCTTTTCAGTAGCATTGGGTGAAAGTTTGAAAATGTTTGCCACATGTTAACGAGTTAAAATGAATGCCACGTTTGCACTTAAGTGATAAGGTTTCTATTTTGAAAATAAACTTGAGAACATGGATTTTGTCTTTCTTGCTTAGAGTGTATCATTCATGTTTTATACCATAATGTTATATTCATAAAGCAGACAGATCTTGATGTAATTCTTTAGTATCTGACATAATGACTTATGATGCAGCATAGATTCTTGTAAATGCATGCAAATGTGTTACACTTTACTTTACACCAACAATGAAACATTATGATGAGGTATGCTGCATTATAGATGCATCCATATGAACTTCACTTTACTTAAAGCATACATTGATAACTTATGATCCTTCATGGAGTATTATAGCATCATATGAGTCCTTATAACAGTTGATCGTTGAGGTGTGTGTATAGAGGGGCATTAATAGTCATAATGTATTCATCAGTCATCAGTCAGCCTGTAGTTTATAACCAGTCAAGAGCACTCATAAGACCCTTGGATTTATAAATTATTATAAGCTAGATTTATAGTTATTCATAACTGTTTATATAGTTGATAATTTATGAGTGTTTATAATGATAGTTATACATGTTTATAAGCCAATTATAATAAATCATACATATATGAATAATACATTCTCTATGTGGGCATTGTCAGTGAGTTGTTAACAGTTATAACGCATCATAATACCTGACCTTATAACGCATTATATTACCTGACCTTATAAGTCATAATAAAATGTTTTATAGTGTGTTATGATTATTGTTGTAAAGCATTATTATCATTTATGAGTGTTTATAACTATAGTTATACAGCGCTATAACATCATTATAACACATTATAAATATATTTATGATGCGTTATAGCGATAGGTGTCAAATAAAGTGTTACCGACTTTTTTTTTTTGGTTTGTATCCTTTTCACCTTGTCTGCTTCCCCAAGCCGCCTGACAATTTGTGAGAGAGGATTTCGTCCAGAACGAACCAGTCTTTTCATTTGATGCAAGTAATTCTCAAAAGAGAAAGCACTGCACTCATCAAGGCTGCCATACAGCTTAGCATCAGATGCCAAGTGTACCAAACTGTGCACATTGTACACAAGGAATGCATCCCCATACAATCTCCTTCCCTGGCCAACAAAGTACACCAACATCTCCTCTGCATTGTGGCTGTATTGTTCCGTCAGTCTTGGACAAACAAGGATAGATAATGCCACACTAAAAACCAGGAAGTGCTCGTAGAGCTGCTTGGAAATAATACCCTTAAGCACAATCTTTCCTGTATAGAGGGCAAACTGTCTCAATTCTGTGGCCTTCCATCTGTCAATGTCTTCCAAACCTCTTGGTTTCCTTGCAAACACATTAGGAATGCACTGTCTAAGCTCCAGAAGTTTAGAACTGATCTCCTTAACATGCCCAGACGACAATCTGACAGCCTGTGGTCCCCTTACCCACAAAAGGATTAGTTTGCGCATGACCCCAAGACAACACTGGTGCATATAATCTATAGGGAATTGCTCAATCATATTTGTTGGGAGGTGGCAAAATGGTGACACCACAGATTGCAGGTGATGCTCCTCCTGTGACTGATCTCTGAATGATGCATCAGTTCTCAATGTTAAATTGGTGATTTCAGGATAGATCACCCGATGGCCATCCCACAGTCCTTTTTGTGTACATTTGTCACATCCATAATAACCTGTACATAACTTCACGGACTTCACCATAGCCTTCGCTGGGGCATCACATGTGATACAACGCAGCTTGACTCTAATCAAACCATTGTCTGCTTCGAGTCCATTTTCCAAAATACTGCGAAGGTCACCAACAACATCATCAAGAAAGTCAAGGTTAGTTGGCTTTGACACACCAAAACAGAGAGTCAGTGGGAAAACTGTGGGAGGAGATAAATTCAGTTGGCAAAGAACTGGCCATAGTGTGTCCTTGCTGCTCTTAAAAAGTGGCAAGCCATCAATATTGAGGGAGATGTCAATGAAATCTAATTCAGAGATCACCTGTTGTGGATACATTTTCAAATGTTTCAGGAGCTGATCTTTGCAGCCAAGGTAAACATGCTGCATTCCTGATTTCAACCCATATTCCACACTTTCACAGGTGTTGAGCAGTGTTTTTGCAGTCTTTGGCAACTCTGAGTGTCCATGCTCTCTCAAAATCCCTAACAAAGCACTGACTGCATTATGTTTGACCTGATATTCAGTTGCCCACTGTGCAATGGAATGTCTGAGTGGGGTGTCTGTTTCCATATCGCTGTTGTCCGACAGTAAATCTTCTGCACAATTCTGCTCAACAGAAGCATCGCCCCCTGTGGGTTCATGTTGATGTTGATGTGTCAGGGTTGATGTTGTGTCAGTGAATGACAGTGAAGAGGGTTGTTTGTTTGTGTGTACAAGCCCTAAAGCTCCTATTTTGTCACGTGAACATTTTTCTTCTAATCTCTTTGCCCTTTTCCAGCGAGCTGAATATTTTTTTTGTGACATCGCAACTTAACTGAAACAAAACACACCTAGGAAAAAAATAACAGGAAAACTATTATTTGAGAAGCCCTACCAGTCCTGATGTAATATCCATCTTTTTATCCTGTAAAGAGAGAAGACAAAAGATACAGGTATAAGTACATTATTTGTATCAAGTAAAATGTCAGTGACAATTTTACAGTTGACTGCAATAATTGGCAAAACTTTCTGTCATTTTGACTGACAGGTTCATAAAAATCTACCATAATATATTTTTACCCATCATTTTAAGTTTAATTTTTAAGTGATAATAAAGACATTCATTCATTTTATTTCATAATCAATCAAACAAGCTTTATTGTGAATTTACAAGAACATGAATGAAAAGCTGATAATGCATCTAAACCCTGCCGTATCACTTACAGTGTGTTCACCATATATGATTAAAGACATAAAGTGTGAGGCAACTTTTGCCTTTTTTTTTACTGGTGTGAGTTTGGCCGCATATGTATTTGTTGTTGTATTCGGGTTACTTGTGTGATCTCTGCTGTTTTTTGTCTTTTTTATTTGTATTTTTAAATCTTTCTAAATATTTCTTCTTTTTAAATCATTTTTATTATCTGTATCTTTAGTTTAATCCTCATTATGCTTTTCTTAACCATTTTGCCTTGTATTGTCAATCACTGTGCAACACTTCAATAAGCTTTCATGTTTTTGAAATGTGCTATAAATAAAGAGGTTTGGATTGGATTGGAATCACTACTCGCATTACTAGCGCACCTACCGCCAAGTGGGAGCATATGGGAGAGTCTGCCTATCATGACGGCTGGCTTGTCCTCCAGCTAACAACATACTAGGGATGGTAATTGATAAGATTTTATAGATTATTCTTATCGATTCCTGTGGATATTCTGTGTAAAAAGGTAGGCCAATAAAAACAAAAAGCAGAATTGATAATGGTATTCAGATCGATAAAATCTTATCAATTATCATCCCTACTCACTCAGGACAGATCTGCGGGTGCAGTGTTAGTAAAATGAGTGGTCTACAGGTGGAGCCACAGATTACTCATTCCCCACTTTGTTTGATTGAGAGTGTTGCAGGATGATTTCTCATGAATGAACAGCCAATATGAAAAAAAAAAACATTCAGCTCATATCCATAGTAATTACACCAAGTTAAGCTATGGTTATCAGTAATAAACCTGCCTTTACGCTTTCAAGCTTTATTCCTTCAGCTATGAGTTCTGTTGTAGCCTATGTTTGTGCTCTATATATTTACAAACTACAAAGATGCAGGTGTTAAGCCCAAAGCAAAGTCTCAAGAGCCCCCCCCCCCCCCCCCCTCTCACCGGATATAATATAATATAATACAGTATAATATTACATATTATTTGTATATTTATTATAGCTTTCTGGTCTGTGCCTTAGTGGGAAGCTCTGTTTTTATGTTGTTGTTGTTTTTTTTACCTTAATTACCTTATTAAATGAAAAGCTCTGGATTATTAACTACATGACTTGTTACAAGTGAGAATGGAGGCCCTCTACCTTCCACCTTGCATCTCATGGTTTAAAACCAACCACGCAACATCAGTGTAACATTAGTAACGTTATTCGGCAGCCGCCCTGGTGCCTCAGCTCTCCTGTCTGCATACCACGACACAAACGCGCTGCCTAATACCTTGTTTATGACAGCTACGACTACCAAATATATACGTTGTAACATCGTTGTAACAACTCTGCTAGCAGCTCACCCCCAGGTCCGGGCACATGCTAGGGGTGAGCTGCGTTCCAGCTTTCAGAAAGAAAGCCTAAAAACGACATATCTTTTCACTCTGCGTCTTGTATATAAGAAAAGTCTATCTTAATTAGGAACTTCGTCCATTAACGTATCAATTCAAGATGTGTATACTTACCGTGAACCACTTCACCACACGATGACCTCCGTTTGGGCGCGGATGATAAGCTCCCGCTAGCTTCGGGGTCAGACCACGCCTCCTCAGTTGACTATTGGTGCAAGTCTTAAATTTGAATTTTTCGAAGGCCACCAGCTGTCGTTCGGTCTCTGCGGCACCTGCAGGGTTGCCAAGTTCGCAGCAGTGGAGCCTTTCATGTCCATGGGTGCGATGAGGGACAGTCACAGACATATCCCACACCTCACTGACACTACCACACGTGCAAAACGTAAACCATAGGGTTCTTCTATATTTCAATGTGTGTGTTTATTTTTTGTTTACTTTGTTTTTAAAAACTTATTTATTATCTGCTGTTTTAAAACTTGTCTATTGTAAATTTCTTTCTTTCTTCTTTTTTTAAATAGAATAAAATACAATATCCCTAAAATATCCTTGGAATGTTTACAAGCAAAACATTATTTCTTTGTTTACATCAATTAAAAAAACATTCAGTAATCACATTTTGTGATCTCACGTATCAATAACATCCAGAAAACATTTTCAAAATACTATCATGTGCATATTCAAATCATTACAGAAAAAGTCCAAATAAAACCCTTCTTGGCCCTCTCTGTGAATCTTGGGCCCGCGCATGTGAGGAAAAAGCTGACAGGAGACTTTGGGATAGGCATGGAAGACATCTGCCCTCTCTAAATAAGTTCGATGTTAAAAGAAATACATGGGTATGGTAAATTAAGGTTAGGTGGTTTCAGTTTTGGGGGAAAGGTTGGTGTTTGGGGTCACATCGATGAGGCAAGGCGGTGTCCTGAGCAAAGCTCTGAACAAAGAACTCACTGAGGAGAGCATTCTCCACATCAGATAAGAAAATCCCATGTGAATATGCCCAGCTGTATATAAGACATGCCACAGAGCGAAGAAGTCAGTCGTACAGTGTTAAGTGATAAAGTCCTGTTATTCTGTGTGTACAAATCTGATTTTGTGTAACTGCAAAGTGGAATACAATTATACTGCATCAAACTCCAACTCTCTCCAGTGCTTGATTTGAGGTCTCCAGTTTATTTCTTGTTGGTGTACCGAGAGACTGAAACTTTGAAACTTGAACTAGACCTCCGGCCCAGGCCGGGATTCAGGATTCATCACAGCAAGCAGCAGCTGTAAAATGGCGGACCCTCCCAGAGCGCTCCACGAAAATGATGTGTCGCCTCCCGGGTAAAATGTGAGAGGGAGACGGCTGCGAGATTTGAGACTTTTTTTCCAAAGTCAGATCTGAAATATCAGATTATACCAATGTCCTTTGTTTTGCTTTGTTTTCTGCATATTCTTAATTTATCATCATATAACATTGTAAGAATGTTTTATAAATAACACTAAAAATGTTTTCCAAATGTTGCTTTGAGAATGTTCCTTTGTGTAACGTAAAGGAAATGTTGTATAGAAGAACATTCAGTAATCCCCATAACCTGAAGTATCAACAACATCCTCAAAACATTTTCTAAATATTACTTAGTAAATGTTCTTTATGTGATGCCATTTAACATTGTGGGAACATTGTATAAGTAACATTGTATAATCGGTTACCTACACATTGTTCCTAAAATATCCTCAGAATGTTGCAGGCAAAGCGTTCTTCCTTTGTTTACAGATCACATTAAAGAAACATTCTGTGAGAAACATTTTGTGATCTGATGCATCAATAACATCTTGAAAACATTTTACACATATTTCTTTGTGATATTCTTCATTTATCATCATATAACATTGTAAGAATGTTTTATAAATGACATAATATAATCCGAGGCCTTAACAACATACTAAAAACGTTTTCTGAATGTTGCTTTGAGAATGTTCCTTTGTTGTTTTCTTGTAACGTAAAGGAAATGTTGTATAGAAGAACATTCAATAATCCCCATAACCTGAAGTATCAACAACATCCTCAAAACATTTTTAGAATATTATTTTGAAAATGTTCTTTGTGTGACATCATATAATATTGTTGGAACATTTTATTGATAACATTCTGTAATCTGTTACCTACACTTTGTTCCTAAAATATCCTCAGAATGCCATAGATAAAATGTTCTTCCCGTGTTTCTAAATGACAATCAATAACGTTGTGAAAACACTTGTGAAAAATGTTCCTTCCTAATTTTTGTAGAACATTGTAAGAATGTTTTATAAATAACATATTGCAATCAGAGGCCCTAATAACATACTGACAATGTTTTTCAACTGTTTTTTTGAGAATGTCTTTCCTTTGTTATATTGGAACATTGTGATAATGTTTTATAGGGGAACATTCAATAATTGTTTACCTCACAAACATCCTCCTAACATCCTTAAAATGTTACATCTAAAACATTCTATCTTTGTTAACATTTAACAATACAGGAACATTATTTGAAATAATAAACATCATTATGATGTTCTTTGAACATTAGATAAAAACGTTTTCTATAAAACATAAACAGAACCTGTAGGGAATGTTAGCCAATGGTGTGGGAACGTTCCCTGCTAGCTGGGATAACGGCCAATCCTGTGAGCCTCTCTTGGCTCATGGTAGATCTCATGTATGTCTTTATCAGCTTCAAAGCTGAAAAGCTCCTCTCACCTGAGGCCACAGTCACAGGGAGAGTCAGGAGTAGCTGCAAGGCAATGCTTAAATTACTGTAAAGATCCAGTAACTTTTCACTGTATATGTAGTTCAGCATGTCAAATGGGTAGGTGGCTACATGGTCTGTGAAGCCGAGTTAGCCGCCGAGTTAGCAGATGAGCTAGCCACCGAGTTAGCCGCCGAGCTATCCGCCGAATTAGCCGCCAAGCTAGCAGCCGAGATAGCCGCCGAGCTAGCAACTGTGGGGGGCCCCATTGAGGGGGATTCCGATAACAGTGTCGCTGCACTTTCCTGCATTGACCATGACAGCATTTAAAGGGACGTGCACACAGTTTGTTGTTGCATTCAATTCATAACCAGTCGTTGTCTGGGGGCCCCCGACCAGCTCGGGGCCCAAGGCAATTGCTTGGTTTGCCTGTCCTGTTGCGACGGGCTTGCGTTGAACTCTGATGTTGATTCAACATCATTTTTGCACCCTCAATTAATATTGAAATGTTGATTTTCTAACTGAAGATCAACAGAATTTCAATGGTATTTCAACTAACACAAATGTTGAAACAATGTTGAAATTTCAACCTAACTATAGATCAACCTGCTTTCAATGATATTTCAATATTAAATATAATAATATTAAACTATAATAATTACTAAATATGCCTTTATAAAAATAGGCTAATAATACAAATCCTGCTTTATCTACAGTCAGGGTGTTATGGACATAGGCCTAAATATGATGGGCCTTATTAAACAGGTTTTTCTCTAATAGCAAATGACAATCCACACATTTTTTTTTAAACAGTCATTTATTTAATCAATACATTTCACAGCTTCTAAGGGCGTCCAATCCCTCCTGACTGGTCTGGGGTGTAATGCAGCCTCTTCTGATCTGCCTGAGAAAAGGTTAATTCGTTTGCAGTCCCCATTTGTAGTGTCAGGGCATCTAAAACAGAAAACACAAGCAAAACACAAACTGTCAGTTAAATAGCTGTTACTGGACATGTCATTGTGCAAGTGGTGTGCAGATTCAGATATTAAAAAGAAACAAAATAAGGCATAAAGTACTTTAAAGACTTGCTTACTTGATAAATGATGTGGATCAATGATCTGTAAAAAGGACAAAAAAGGTTAAGTAAACAGCAATTTAACATTAACAACCAACCACAGTCCTGATAACTCTACAGCAAGTGTTTTTGTAACCATGGAAACACACAGCGTGTACGTGAATCTGCTGTTACTGTGCATGTATTGTGACTTTATCTTTAACTTATAATATTCAATAAGTTATAGTAATCATTATGCCGATTGTATCCAAGCACCATCCATAGCTGTCATGTCGCTAGCGTAAATGCTAACTTCAGAAGAAAAGTGAACTTATCTTTTCTAATATCTCTGTAATTAACAAAATGGCTGCAAATTGGTCATATTGCTTTTAAATTGAGCGATAATATGTCCATATTATGTATGTATCCTCGATCGCTGATCCTAGATAACATTGTCCTCATACAGTTAAAAAGATAAGCTATCTTAGCAAGCTATGCTAATGCTAACGCTATGTATAAACTTCATCGATAATTTCACATCCTGTTTATTTAAAGCTAACATTTCCACGAAATAAACCGGTAGGCCTACATAAATGCTTGCTTTATAACTTCTGAGTGTTTATGAAGCGCTTGAATGAACTTGCTGTGGTGCTGCGTGAATGTGTGTATTAGTATATTATACTTATAAATTATAACTTATAAATTAATGGTAATGGTAAGCATACAGCATACGAATGACTGCATATAATGCTGCACTACCGTTTAGAGATCGGTCGACATTTCAGTGAATAACTCTATTTTTAGACTGTGGAGTACCTCTTACCTCCGTAGACATACATGTAGTACTGTCTCTGCTAACCCCGTACCAAGATGGCGGCGCTTTAGGCACGCCTCTCCACAGTCAATGCGGCGTCTACGTATATATGTCTATGCTCCTGCATGCCTCAGCATGCCTCGGCTGAAAGGTGGGGGAGGGGGAGATCAGCCTGCTCTGTGACTGTGTGAGGAGCATAGACTGTGGTGAGGAGCCCCTCCCCTTGATGGGCCATTAATTAAGGCTGAGGTGAAGGCAGAAAGGACACCACAGTATTCTGCTCTTCTCTGCTCTGACTCTCAGCCATACAGCCTACACTGTTTAAAATAAGACCACATTTACATTTATCTCTGCACTTAACTATAAAATTAAAAAATGTCAACATTAAAATACGAATGTTAACATAAAAATAAAAAAGTTAACATTAAAATAAAAAAGTTAACATTAAAATAAGAATAATATTAAAGTAAGACTTAACTATGTAACACCCAGTTTTCACTATATGTAAATCAGTAGGACGTTTTACTAAAGGAAAAGTAGTAATATTACACTGTATATAAATACTCAGTTAAGTATTAGTGCTGAACATACTTTAAGTACCAAAACTATTCATGATGCAAAATATCCAATTTCAGAATAATTATATGATTATATTATAATTATTATGGATCAATGTGTAATGTTGCAGCTGGTAAAGGCAGAACTTTTAATGACTATAGAGCTGGGCTGAATTTCCCTCTGGGTATCAATATATTCTATATTGACCTATAATAGTACATAAACATTTATTCACTGATTATAGTGAAAATACTATATTTCCTCTTAAATTGCAATGGACTAGAAGAATAAAATAGCAGAATGTTCACTGGCCTTGTCTCTTTATTAATTGTGTTTTACGTTTCACCCACCTTACTGGAACTTGGAGATTTTGTCTACTTTTTGAATTTTTCCTCACCCTGCAATACATGCTGATCTTTACTGTTATATGTTTAACTTGTTAATTACTCATGTTACATTGCTGTTGTATTGTAATTAGTATGCAGCAACAACACAAAACATATGTCATTGATTTTTTTGATAGTCTTCTTTAGTTGTTGATTCATCTCCGAACTGTATTGAAATTATTCAAGGTTTATGTGTCCCTGGTAAGGATCCTAAGGTCCATCACATGAGATCACTGACTTACTAGTATGTTAACTTATATAATATCAGCTAAATAACAAAGTGGTATAGCTGTATATTTACTTTGGTGAGTTATTGTGTAGACAGAGACTCCCAAGAACAAGCTGCAGGTACCATTAGGGCACTAGAAGAGGGAATAGACCCAGAGCCTGAAGCTTATACACAAGGGCAGTGGTCGCCAACCCGTCGATCGCCATCGATTGGTAGATCTTTGAAACTTTCCCTGTAGATCCTGAAAATAATAGAAGAATAATCACACAAATACATTATGGCTGATTTATGTTCAGTTTTGCAAGCTCCTCTCTTTCACTCTATCTCTATCTCTCTTGATCCAGTCATGTATATTTTCAGCGTAACAGGCTGCATTAAATTGACCAATAAGATCACAAAAGCACATTTACTGTCACAAAATGACAATATACGGCACTAGCAGGTGATAGCCGATAGACTGCAATGTCGTTAGCTGGCATAGCAGAGGCTCCAAGAAAGAAGTCGAAAACGTATAATTTCCATCCAGAATGGGAAGAGGAATTTCTTTTCACCATGGTGAAAGACAAGTGTGTGTGTATGCTGTGCCACCAAACTCTAGCACTGTCTAAAAGAGGAAATCTGGAGCGTCACCACAACACCAACCACGACAAATTCAAAGACAGCTTCCCCGCCAAGAGCGCAATCCGTGCTAGGAAAGTTGCTGAGCTGAAAGCGGGATTGAAGGCCCAGCAGTCGCTTTTCACAAAACCTGCTGCTCAAAATAAGGCTGCGACTGAAGCTTCATTTCGTGTAAGTCACCTTTTGTCTAAACACAAGAAGCCTTTTACAGATGGCGATTTATTCAAGGAGGCGATGGCCATCACTGCAGAGACAGTTTTCAACGGCTTCAAAAACAAAGACGACATCAAAACCGCGCTCCGCAGTGTCCAGCTTGGCCCCAATACAGTGGCCAGGAGAGTCGAGGAAATGTCAGGGGACGTGGATCGACAAGTGCTAAAAGACTTATCACACTGTGAATATTTTTCACATCAGTTTGATGAATCCCTGGATGTAATCCAGATAATAATATCTGCACAGAGGTTGAGCAGGTGTAACTATATTGTTGCTATGTTGTTATTTGTACCAGTCTCTGCAGGATATAAACAGGCCCAGGGGCAGTGGGGGCTTGGAAGCCATGATGACAGGGGGGCTGTTGTCTCCTGAGCTGCTACAGAGGGTGAATGTGGAGTTTGCTTAAATACAGGTCTGCTGCACACACACAGACACTGTGGCTGTGTGTGTGCCCAAAAGACTGAAGCACTTCAGAAATGCTATACTTTTTTAACAGTTGAATGTTTACAATCTCCTTTGTTGTTTACATAAAAGGTTATTTAGGCTTTTTAAATAAACATTTTTTGATTATGTATGTTACCTGTTAATTGTTTTTTACATATAAGTTCACACATGTTACGCTTTGTGGCACTCTGCACTTAAAAAGATTCATCTCAGTGGCCACTTTTTGAACACCACAATGTATTGAATAGAAATACAAATACTGTGAACAAACACTTTTTGACTTTTCATTCATATTTTTTCCTATATACTAACTATTTATCTATCTATGTATCTATGTATCTATCTATCTATCTATCTATCTATCTATCTATCTATCTATCTTATCTATATATATATTAATTTGATTAGACTAAATCATTATTAATTCTCAAATCTTTACTTTGAAAGGCACCTGGCCAGACCATTAACACACACACACACACAAACATCAATGTGTATCTATCTATTTTATCTATCTATCTATCTATCTATCTATCTATCTATCTATCTATCTATCTATCTCATCTATCTATCTACCTATCTATCTATCTATCTATCTATCTATCTATCTCATCTATATATCGATATTAATTTCATTAGACTAAATGATTATTAATTCTCAAATCTTTACTTTGAAGCACCTGGCAGACCTTCACACACACACACACACACAGACACACACAAAAAACTGTGTGTCTATCAAACTATCTATCTATCTATCTATCCATCTATCTATCTATCTATCTATGTATCTATGTATCTATCTATCTATCTATCTATCTATCGATGTATCTATCTATCTATCTATCTATCTATCTATCTATCTATCTATCTATCTATCTATCTATCGATGTATCTGCCTATCTATCGATCTATTTATCTATCTATCTATCTTATCTATATATCTATATTAATTTCATTCGACTAAATGATTATTAATTCTCAAATCTTTACTTTGAAAAGCACCTGGCAGACCTTCACACACACACAGACACACACAAACAAAAATGTCTATCTATCTATCTATCTATCTATCTATCTATCTATCTATCTATCTATCTATCTATCTATCTATTTATCTATCTATCTATCTTATCTATATGTCTATATTAATTTCATTAGACTAAATGATTATTAATTCTCAAATCTTTACTTTGAAAGGCACCTGGCAGACCTTCACACACAACACAGACACACATTAACAAAAATGTCTATCTATCTATCTATCTATCTATCTATCTATCTATCTATCTATCTATCTATCTATCTATCTATCTATCTCATCTATATATCTATATTAATTTCATTAGGCTCAATGACTATTAATTCTCAAATAAAGATTTGAGGCACCTTTGTAAAGCACCTAGCAGACCTTCACACAGACAGACACACACAAAAAAAATGTGTGTCTATCAAAGTATCTATCTATCTATATATGTATCTATCTATGTATCTATGTATCTATCTATCTAGATAGATAGACCTGGTCGATAGATATCTATTTTATCTATCGATGTATCTATCGATGTATCTATCTATCTATCTATCTATCTATATATCTATCTATCTATCTATCTATATTAATTTTATAAGACTAAATGATTATTAATTCTCAAATCTTTACTTTGAATGGCCCCTGGCAGACCTTCACACACACACAGACACACACAAACAAAAATGTCTATCTATCTATCTATCTATCTATCTATCTATCTATCTATCTATCTATCTATCTATCTATCTATCTATATTAATTTTATAAGACTAAATGATTATTAATTCTCAGATCTTTACTTTGATTGGCACCTGGCAGACCTTCACACACATACAGACACACACAAACATAAATGTGTATCTATCTATCTATCTATCTATCTATCTATCTATCTATCTATCTATCTATCTATCTTATCTATATATCTATATTAATTTCATTCGACCAAATGAATATTAATTCTCAAATCTTTACTTTGAAAGGCACCTGGCAGACATTCACATACACATATACAGACACACACAAACAAAAATGTGTGTCTATCAA
>JAJDFG010000254.1:117500-122500 GCA_021039105.1 Scomber colias
AAACACAATTAGTTCAATGTGATGAATTCTGATATATTTGAGTGTTTTATTGTATGTCCAAAGACAATAAGTGATTCAGTGATTAGTTGCATGAACTTGCTGAGAACAGACGAATAAAGCAATAAAAAGTTAGTTGTAATCTATTCTCTTAGCAGAACCTATAGAAAGGTTGGTTTCTAAACACAATTAGTTCAATGTGATGAATTCTGAAATATCTGAGTGTTTTAGTGTATGTCCAAAGAGAATATAAGTGATTCAGTGATTAGTTGCATGATCTTGCAGAGAATATACGAATAAAGCCATAAAAAGTTATGTAATCCATTCTCTTAACAGAAACCATTGGAAGGTTGATTTCTAAACACAATTAGTTCAATGTGATGAATTCTGATATATTTGAGTGTTTTATTGTATGTCCAAAGACAATAAGTGATTCAGTGATTAGTTGCATGAACTTGCTGAGAACAGACGAATAAAGCAATAAAAAGTTAGTTGTAATCTATTCTCTTAGCAGAACCCATAGAAAGGTTGGTTTCTAAACACAATTAGTTCAATGTGATAAATTCTGATATATCTGAGTTTTTTAGTGTATGTCCAACGAGAATGAGTGATTCAGTAATTAGTTGCATAAAATTGCTGAGAACAGGCGAATAAAACCATAAAAAGTTAGTTGTAATCCATTTCTCAGCAGAACCCATAGAAAGGTTGATTTCTAAACACAATTAGTTCAATGTGATGAATTCTGATATATCTGAGTGTTTTAGTGTATTTCCAAATAGAATAAATGATTCAGTGATTAGTTGCATGAACTTGCTGAGAACAGACGAATAAAGCAATAAAAAGTTAGTTGTAATCCATTCTCTTAGCAGAACCCATAGAAAGGTTGGTTTCTAAACACAAGTAGTTCAATGTGATGAATTCTGAAATATCTGAGTGTTTTAGTGTATGTCCAAAGAGAATATAAGTGATTCAGTGATTAGTTGCATGATCTTGTAGAGAATATACGAATAAAGCCATAAAAAGTTATGTAATCCATTCTCTTAGCAGAACCCATTGGAAGGTTGATTTCTAAACACAATTAGTTCAATGTGATGAATTCTGATATATTTGAGTGTTTTATTGTATGTCCAAAGACAATAAGTGATTCAGTGATTAGTTTGCATGAACTTGCTGAGAACAGACGAATAAAGCAATAAAAAGTTAGTTGTAATCTATTCTCTTAGCAGAACCTATAGAAAGGTTGGTTTCTAAACACAATTAGTTCAATGTGATGAATTCTGAAATATCTGAGTGTTTTTAGTGTATGTCCAAAGAGAATATAAGTGATTCAGTGATTAGTTGCATGATCTTGCAGAGAATATACGAATAAAGCCATAAAAAGTTATGTAATCCATTCTCTTAGCAGAAACCATTGGAAGGTTGATTTCTAAACACAATTAGTTCAATGTGATGAATTCTGATATATTTGAGTGTTTTATTGTATGTCCAAAGACAATAAGTGATTCAGTGATTAGTTGCATGAACTTGCTGAGAACAGACGAATAAAGCAATAAAAAGTTAGTTGTAATCTATTCTCTTAGCAGAACCCATAGATAAGAGTTGGTTCTAAACACAATTAGTTCAATGTGATGAATTCTGAAATATTTGAGTGTTTTAGTGTATGTCCAAATAGAATGAGTAATTCAGTGATTAGTTGCATGAACTTGCTGAGAACAGACAAATAAAGCCATAAAAAGTTAGTTGTAATCCATTCTCATAGCAGAACCCATAGAAAGGTTGATTTTTAAGCACAATTAGTTCAATGTGATGAATTCTGAAGTATTTGAGTGTTTTAGTGTATGTCCAAATAGAATGAGTAATTCAGTGATTAGTTGCATGAACTTGCTGAGAGCAGACGAATAAAGCCATAAAAAGTTAGTTGTTATCCATTCTCTTAGCAGAACCCATAGAAAGGTTGATTTTTTAAGCACAATTAGTTCAATGTGATGAATTCTGATATATCTGAGTGTTTTAGTGTATTTCCAAATAGAATAAATGATTCAGTGATTAGTTTGCATGAACTTGCTGAAAACAGACAAATAAAGCCATAAAAAGTTAGTTGTAATCCATTTCTCAGATGAACCCATTGGAAGGTTGATTTCTAAACACAATTAGTTCAATGTGATGGATTCTGATATATCTGAGTGTTTTATTGTATGTCCAAAGACAATAAGTGATTCAGTGATTAGTTGCATGAACTTGCTGAGAAAAGACGAATAAGCAATAAAAAGTTAGTTGTAATCTATTCTCTTAGCAGAACCTATAGAAAGGTTGGTTTCTAAACACAATTAGTTCAATGTGATGAATTCTGAAATATTTGAGTGTTTTAGTGTATGTCCAAATAGAATGAGTAATTCAGTGATTAGTTGCATGAACTTGCTGAGAAACAGACGAATAAAGCCATAAAAAGTTAGTTGTAATCCATTCTCATAGCAGAACCCATAGAAAGGTTGATTTTTAAGCACAATTAGTTCAATGTGATGAATTCTGAAATATTTGAGTGTTTTAGTGTATGTCCAAATAGAATGAGTAATTCAGTGATTAGTTGCATGAACTTGCTGAGAACAGACGAATAAAGCCATAAAAAGTTAGTTGTAATCCATTCTCATAGCAGAACCCATAGAAAGGTTGATTTTTAGGCACAATTAGTTCAATGTGATGAATTCTGATATATCTGAGTGTTTTAGTGTATTTCCAAATAGAATAAATGATTCAGTGATTAGTTGCATGAACTTGCTGAAAACAGACAAATAAAGCAATAAAAAGTTAGTTGTAATCCATTCTCTTAGCAGAACCCATAGAAAGGTTGGTTTCTAAACACAATTAGTTCAATGTGATGAATTCTGATATATCTGAGTGTTTAAGTGTATGTCCAAAAGAGAACAAATGATTCAGTGATTAGTTGCATGATCTTGCTGAGAATAGACGAATAAAGCCATAAAAAGTTAGTTGTAATCCATTTTCTCAGATGAACCCATTGGAAGGTTGATTTCTAAACACAATCAGTTCAATGTGATGGATTCTGATATATCTGAGTTGTTTTATTGTATGTCCAAAGACAATAAGTGATTCAGTGATTAGTTGCATGAACTTGCTGAGAACAGACGAATAAAGCAATAAAAATGTTAGTTGTAATCTATTCTCTTAGCAGAACCCATAGAAAGGTTGATTTCTAAACACAATTAGTTCAATGTGATTAAATTCTGAAATATCTGGAGTATTTTAGTGTATGTCCAAATAGAAGAAGTGAGTCAGTGATTAGTTGTATGATCTTGCTGAGAATAGACGAATAAAGCCATAAAAAGTTTGTTGTGATCCATTCTCGTAGCAGAACCCATAGAAAGGTTGATTTCTAAAAAAAATAGTTCAATGTGATGAATTCTGACCCTAACCCTCTTCTATGGGTTCTTCTAAGAAAATGGATTACATAACTTTTTATGGCTTCATTCGTCTATTCTCAGAAAGATCATGCAACTAATCACTGAATTACTCATTCTCGTTGGACATACACTAAAACATGCAGACAGTTCAGAATTCATCATATTGAACTAATTGTGTTTAGAAATCAACCTTTCTATGGGTTCTGCTAAAAAAATGTATTACATAACTTTTTATGGCTTTATTTGTCTATTCACAGCAAGATCATTAGCAACTAATTACGGAATCATTTAGAAATCAACCTTTCTGCAACTAATCACTGAATCACTGATTTTCTCTTTGGACATACACTAAAACACTCAGATATTTCAGAATTCATCACATTTAACTAATTGTGTTTAGAAATCAACCTTTCTATGGGTTACTGCTAAAAAAATTGTATTACATAACTTTTTATGGCTTTATTCGTCTGTTCTCAGCAAGTGCATGCAATTTATCGCTGAATCACTTATTCGCTTTGGACCACACACTAAAACACTCGATAACCCAGAATTCATCACATTGAACTAATTATGTTTAGAAATCAACCTTTCTATGGGTTCATCTGATAAAATGGATTACAACTAACTTTTTATGGCTTTATCGTCTCCTTCAACAGCAAGTTCATGCAACTAATCACTGAATCACTTATTGTCTTTGGATATACACTAAAAACACTCAGATATATCAGAATTCATCACATTGAACTAATAGTGTTTAGAATCAACCTTTCTATGTTTTCTGATAAGAGAATGGATTACATACTTTTTATGGCTTTATTCGTCTATTCTCAGCAAGATCATGCAACTAATTACTGAATCACTTATTGTCTTCGACATACACTTAAACACTCAGATATATTAGAATTCATCACACTGAACTTATTGTGTTTAGAAATCAACCTTCCAATGGGTTCTGCTAAGAGAATGGATTACATAACTTTTTTATGGCTTTATTCGTCTATTCTCTGCAAGATCATGCAACTAATCACTGAATCACTTATATTCTCTTTGGGCATACACTACAAGACTCAGATATATCAGAATTCATCACATTGAACTAATTGTGTTTAGAAATCAACCTTTCTATGGGTTCTGCTAAGAGAATAGATTACAACTAACTTTTTATTGCTTTATTCGTCTGTTCTCAGCAAGTTCATGCAACTAATCACTGAATCACTTATTGTCTTTGGACATACAATAACACACTCAGATATATCAGAATTCATCACATTGAACTAATTGTGTTTAGAAATCAACCTTTCTATGGGTTCTGCTAAGAGAATAGATTACAACTAACTTTTTATTGCTTTATTCGTCTGTTCTCAGCAAGTTCATGCAACTAATCACTGAATCACTTATTGTCTTTGGACATACAATATAAACACTCAGATATATCAGAATTTCATCACACTTGAACTAATTGTGTTTAGAAATCAACCTTCCAATGGGTTCTGCTAAGAGAATGGGTTACCTAACTTTTTATGGCTTATTCGTCTATTCTCTGCAAGATCATGCAACTAATCACTAAATCACTTATATTCTCTT
>JAJDFG010000254.1:130000-135000 GCA_021039105.1 Scomber colias
TTTGTTGTGTTGTAAAATGTAATAATAATAATAATAATAATAATAATAACAACTTTAGTTATATAGCACCTTTTAAAAGCCCAAGATTAGAAAGTGCTTCACAAAACAACACACAACACTTCCCACGTTACCTGAAGGTGAGGTATTTATGTACACTTTTCAACCACCGCTTATTCAAAATCACATCCTTGAGAGCTTCGTGAGCCACCGACCCTCTCTCCAGCCACTCCTTGGTGGAGCTGCTCTCCAGCATCTCATGTTGGCACCGTCCCATCACCCATTCATGTTCATTTGCCACGTGGTGGATGAGGCCAAGCCACAGTGTCTGATGAAAATAATTTATAATTTCAAAATAAGAAACAGTTATCACACAGAGATGCAAATTTATTTAGATGACTAAAACTATTCACTCATTGTGTCCTGTAAATATTGAACATACTATGAATTCGTTGAATGTTGTGGCCTTGTTGCACGCCCACCAAAAATGGTTTATGATGTCGCGTACCCAAACCAGCAATTTGGACTGTCCTGGGATCTGTGCTGCCTGATGAGTAGATGCACACATATCAAAAGTTTAAATAGTTTTGGTTGTCAAAAGTCTGCTTCCCTTGATAAAATACTTACAGCAGATAATCTTTTTGCCAGATTCTTCGACCCATGCCACATGTCCAGGCTATGCAGCACTCCTGGGAACTTTCCTTTATCTGTGTAAGAGAAAAAATGTAGTTTGCTGACATACTGACAGACCATCAGCCACTTATACAAACTGACAATTTTTCCTTTTCCTGTAAGAAATAAAGGAGACTGCACACTAGATAGCTCCCATCATAATTTAATAGGATGTCACAGCATGAGACGTTTCAGGCGCTGTGTTTACCCCTGTACATTTGTGTATGTTCTTTTTTTTCTTTTCCTTGTTTTTTCATACTTACCAGACTAACTATGTCACATGACGTGTCAGGTGACCTGCCCACTGATTGCGTTGTTAATTATCATGCTGTGACATTGTATTACCTGAGTTTCCCTCAGCGGTCCAGCACCTAGCATTTATGTTTCTTGGATGTGCGTGTAACTCTGATTTTGCAAAAATAACTTCTTACCCATGAGCGACGAGATCTGTACATGGGCATCCGTGCACACCTCAACCACCTTCAGGTCTCTTAGAAGCTGGGTCATGGAGTCGACAAAGGCCTTTTTCTCCATGACAACAGAGTTCCTTTGTGTTTGTCGCTTGTCAACTGTGACAATGGAAATGATTTTCCTGGACTCATTTTCCATTACTGTATATGTACAGTACTGTGCACAGTAGCCAGGACTGTCCATCCGCCCATCAGCTGAAGATAAGTTAGATTAGTTCAGAATGAAGCACATGACAATGTATAGTAAAGACTGTGTCCCAAAGAGACCTAAAGAATAACAAAAATCGTCTCACCTACAACCACCACATCTCTGTCTTTAAGACAGCTGATGACTTCTGCCCTTTTCTCTGCCCAGCATTCCTTAATGGAGTCCACACAATAGGTGTCCTGGATGGCATAAAACGACCCAGCATTAACCATCCCTAAATTCATGAACTTGAACAAGAGGGCTATTTTGCTGTAGTTGTTTCCAGAAAGGAGAATGTTGCAAGCCAACATGAAGTCCCCTGCTTGCATGCCAAAATTGAGGGTGGGCTGTGAGTTCCATCTCCAAATCACATGGCCGTTTGCACAGGTCTGAATAATATTAAAAATACAGAAAACACAAACTCAGCTTAGTAATTAATAAATGATCCCTTAGTTTGTATAGCACAGTCTTTGAACATGTACAAGTTTTTAACATGTAAAAGGCTACACATGTTTGTTCACATGTAAATGCAGATCAAGTGCTCAAGTCACAATTACTCACCCAGGCCATAATACAGGCTGTTCCCCGTGAGGTGATACAGATGTCGTAGGGTGGAAGGCACTGGCACTGCATCCCAGTTAGCTCGCACGTGTATGGACATTGTTGGACTGGTAAGACCAGGAATGAAGCCAACTGTTGCAGCGAGTCTTCATAAAGGAGGAAGGCACGCCTCCCTATGACATCTTCCTCACATTCCACCTTGAGTGGTGTTGGGGACGTGGGTGATGTGGTACCTGGCAGAGGCGAGACTAAGTCACACATGTACTAGTCCAAAGCCTTAACCTCAATGTATCAAGCAAGTCCCAAGTTACTGTGGTGTGCAATCTAACAAGTAAAGTCCATGCTATAAGTCAACCTCATTGCTCAAGTCAAACCTGTCAGCTAAATTATCTTTAAATCCAAATGTTATTTCTTTGACTAGCCCCCTCCATGTCAGCTGTGTTGTGCTGTGGACTCTGCTCTGGTCCACTTTGAAAGCATTGCAATCATTTTTAGCGGTGGGCCCAAAGGGGCACAGCTCCGTACTGGTAAAAAAACATAACAATATTTAGGAACATGCCAATATATAATATTATAATCAAGTCCTTTTGAATATTTGGTTTCAATTCAAAGTCAAGTGTGAGGTCATGATAACAAAGTCAAGTCTGTCTTCAAATTGAGTCACCAATCCAGTCCCTCACCTCTGCTGCCTGGAACCTCGACTGGTGGTGTCTCTGTGTCCATGTGTATGTCATGTACACTTTCATCTACACCAATGATGGGCAGACTTTGGATGCACAGAGGTGACTTTAATGCTCCACCCGTCCTAGCAATGCATGAAGGGGGGGGGATTAATAAACCAATAACTTTTTTTGGTTTAAAGTACGTTACAGCATGCTCAATCAGTAATGCTTACATTGCAACATTACATTTCCCCTTACTATCTACTTAAAGCCTACAAGCATTAACCACAGCTTGCAATGATATTGTCCACTCAGTGATCTTCGATACTGATCTTAGCTTCATCTCTACTTTATCTAATTGAAGAATAATGAACTGATTGGATCTATCATCAAATATGTAACAGAAAGCTGTGACCGATAACATACTTTATGCAAAGACCTGGGACAAAGTCCTCATCGGAACTGTCAGCAGGAGCAGAGTCCACCTCATCAAGTTCTCCTTCTGACCAGTCAATACTGTCAGAGAAAAGTAGATATTATTAAATAAATACTAAGCACAATAATGTTTAAATGAATCAATAAACCACATCTAACAGGGTCATAGTAACTTACATGCTGTTCCTCAGATCATTGATCTCCTCAATGTCCACATCCACAGTCAGGACAGATTGTGGATTTTCCTGCACACTCATGTCCTGCAGGCTAAACAAACATAAAAATCTCAGGCCATTACAAGTTGATTGATCTACAAAAGCAGTGCTCAATACAGTGACGAACAAACTAGGCATGGGCCGGTATGAAATTCTGACGGTATGATAACCTTAGGTAAAAATATCACGGTTTCACGGTATTATGACTACGGCTATAAAATGTGATATTTTGAAATGTCTGTATTTAAAAAAAAAAAAAAAAAAATTTCCCATTGAATGGTCTTTTATTTTTAGTAAATATGTATTTAAAATAAATGATAATAAAAAATAACTGAATTATTTCTAAATAAAAAAAAAAAAGTGCAGTCCTTCAACTGAGGCTAAACCTGCAGCTCAAGTCACGACATAAATTGATTATTTTTTGTGAGAAAAAAAACAACACAAAATGCAAATAAATGCAATCACTGAACCTGTGGCTCAAGATATCAGAACATAAATAATTGAAAAAAGTAAAAACACTTCTAAGATAAATAAATATAAATAAATAAATGCAGGCAGGAGCTTAAAACTGAATCTCAACAGTTTTTGGAGACTTGCTCACGATCATATAGGATGTATTTCCTCCTCACACTGCTACTGTCCGGGACCTTCTTCCTCCAAGACGCGGCAGTCTGTCTTTTTACGGTAGCCTTATAAGTATAAATACAGCCGACTTGGCGCTTTTAGACGGGGGGAAAGTTCGGGGGGCTCGCCTCCTCTAGCCATCATACAGCCTGCAGAGCTACCTGCTTGTAACAGCAACCGGAGGTGCGCTACTTTACGCTGCGGCTGCACACGACCAGGGACCTCCACTCTCTCTCTGACGAGACGTCACATTAAAAAAAACCTGCTCATACCGCAGGAACTGTATGACGGAAATTTTTAGTGGTTTTGAAACCGTGACTTTTTCAACCGGCCCATGCCTAGAACAAACATCACCAAATACAGGGCAAGGATAATCTAATGCATTTGTACCTTTCCTCAAGGCATCTGATTTCTGAGGCCGAGAGGGTGTCCTCTGCACTCGCCCCTGGCTGATGCTCTCTACAAAGAGTCAGAATTGATACATTTCAATTAACATTAACATCTGGTGGAACTTTACAGTATGTTCATTTGACTCAGGTGTCTATTTTGACACCTATACAGATAGTTAGCTAGTATATTCTTTATAATAGACACTCACCGCAGTGGTGACAGTGAGCCAGCAATACTGGACAGGGCAGGAGGATTGAGCCGCCTCCGTTTCCTCCGTTGTTTACTGGGCGTTGAGGTTAACGGCTCACGCCCTGTAAGCTCATATCTAGGGTCAACGTGATAAAATGAAAACAGTGAGCGGTTTGTGAAAAAAAAAAACCGAGGGGGGATCGGAATCGTTCGTCTAGTGTTTACAGCCAGAACACATCAAATTCATTAACAAGTTCAATACACACCCACTCAACTTCTTCTAGCCTGAATAAATATTAGAGTGCACTCTATTAGGCACTCTAGTAACTATTTGACTGAAAACTATCGTTAGCAGTTACAGTTACCGTTACCATTAGCCGTTACAGTTAAGTAAACATGAAAGTTATCTTACCGATCAAGGAGAAACGTAGCCATTTCGGCATGCGTTTTAATGCCGTTGAACTGTTTTATTTCAGTCCATCGACTGAATGCTTGGCCTAAGTTGACCCGTGTCTTTGCCCGTCTCTGGTCACTTTGCTGCTGGGAAAAATAACGTCTGCTTGGCTGAGACTCCGAAATAGCTGTAGGATTGGCACAC
>JAJDFG010000254.1:170000-172500 GCA_021039105.1 Scomber colias
ATGGAGCTCAGTGTGATTTTCCATTGCTTAAAGAAAATGCTGTGACTTTAATTGATTCTAAAATGATGGAAGTGATAGATAAATAGATAGATAGATGTAAGGGTTCTGTGTGTGCTGTTTCAGTAGACGGATGCTTTTCATTTCTAATTTCTCCTAGTCTTTTCAATTGAGTCAAAGATCTTCCAAATCAACCATCACTACAGTACTGTTGCTTCATTGTCCCATATGTGACCTCCTATGTAGAAGTGTGGAGGAACACATAGAAAACAAACACAGATCCAACATCTTCACCCTGTAAAAAAAAAAGTGGAGCCATAAGAATTATGGCACTAAAGTAAAAGCACTAAAGTTTAAGGATCTGGTTTTACTTCAAAACTTTTAATAATATCCAAGGGTTGTTTTAAATGATTTGGTACAGTGTGTCTTTTTGACTTGTTGAATGTGTTTTGGCTTTGATTTGATGATTGAATGATTCATATTTTGTTGGTTATTTTACTGTTATTTCTATTTTGGTATGTGTCCTTGTCTATATATTCTACTTTCTATAATAATAAATGAATAAACGAAATAAGAACTTCTGGTCTCCGGCGCTTCAGCAGCGTCCCTGAATGCCTCCAACACAGTGGCCGGACAGCGACACTCAGTGGCTGATTGGAGCAACTGCAGCTTGTTTCTATACTTCTGAGCTTCACTGTTTTCAGCTCACTCCTGATTTTTATGTGTGTATGAACTTTTAAACTGTCCACAGCAAGATGAGATGTTAATGTGTGTTATAAATATTGTATATTTCAGTTTAATGACTATCTTTTAACATGTGAGAAGTAGAGTAACGCATTAAAAGATGTATTGTTGCGTTTTTCTTTGACAGTCTGTGGAGACTGTTGAAATAAAGCAGCTCTGTACACGAACTGCTCATCAGTGATCAGACACAGTGGAGAAAATGGTAAGTTTAGGTGATTTTTTTTATTTGAAAAGTGACTGTGTAATGCTTAAAATGTCTCTAGCAACTGGCTGCTATACTGCTACTGACACATACAGACACAAACAGAAAGTGTTTTGATCCACAGAAACAATAAAGACAGGAAACATGTTTTTAGGAAGTTTTATTGTAGTTTTTTTGTTGCTGTTTATATTAGTTTATTAAAGATATTTGCTTGTGTGTGCATATAGAGTGTCTACTCTATATGCTCTGTAAAGCAACGCTACCACCACTGAGCTTCACTGTTTCCCCAGTTTGTAATTTGTAACCTCATACATTTTTGTAAATAAGTGAGAAAAAAGTCAGAAAATGAGGAACGCGTCACAAATTTGTGTGTCATCCTTGCACCTCTGTCGTGTACATCTTCTCTGTCCCAATTCCTCACACTTCTGACCAATATCTATCTGCTGTCCGTGATCATGTCGAACTCAGCCAATCAAGTTGCTGTATCTGCAAATCTGAAACTGAGATTTAGAGTACAGACAAACTTCCATGTTATGTTGTAATCCTTAAGATTTCAGTCCTGGTTAATTTGGCAAGTGCAATTTAATAATACAGCAAACACTTATCAAGCAGATAAAACAGGGAACTGGGTATCTGTTTGCAGAACAACCAGCAAAACTGGCTGCATTTTAAGGAGACCACCCCTGTAATTTTCCCTGAGATAACACGACCCGTAAAGGAAACCACCTGTCTGCAGCACTGTCACAGCATCAGGTGGGGGAGCATACGGATGCAACATGTGCAGCAAAGTTTTCCATTCGGTGTACAGAGAATGCACCCCACCCCCTTTTGACTCTTCAGGCTGTACCAACCCCGACTTATCTATCTATCTATCTATCTATCTATCTCTCTATCTATCTATCTATCTATCTATCTATCTATCTATCTATCTATCTATCTATCTATCTATCTATCTATCTATCTATCTATCACAGTACTGTAGTGTTGGTTGATTTAGCAGATCTTTGACTCAATTAATATGAATAAATGACTAGAAATTAGAAATGAAAAGCATCTGTCAACTGAAAGTTCATGCAACTAATCATTGAATCACTTATATTCTCTTTGGACAAACACTAAAAAACTCAGATATTTCAGAATGCATCACATTGAAATAATTGTGTTTAGAAATCAACCTTTCTATGGGTTCTGCTTTTAGCATGGATTACAACTAACTTTTTATGGCTTTATTCGTCTGTTCTCAGCAAGTTCATGCAACTAATCACTGAATCATTTATTCTGTTTGGACATACACTAAAACACTCAGATATATCAGAATTCATCACACTGAGCTAATTGTGTTTAGAAATCAACCTTTCTATGGGTTCTGCAGAGAAAATGGATTACAACTAACTTTTTATGGCTTTATTCGTCTGTTCTCAGCAAGTTCATGCAACTAATCACTGAATTACTCATTCTATTTGGACATACACTAAAACACTCAGATATATCAGAATTCATCACATTGAACTAATTGTGCTTAAAAATCAACCTTTCTATGGGTTCTGCTAAGAGAAT
>JAJDFG010000254.1:185000-190000 GCA_021039105.1 Scomber colias
TATAAAGAAAGAGGGGATCTGTAATGGCTGGAAACTAAAAATCAAAGAGGGAGAAGACCCAGACAGTGTCATGATGACTGTCAATATATATAAGAACGGGACTATCATGGTACAAGGAAACCGCAAGCAGTTTGAGAGTGACTTCATTCTTATAAAGAAGAGGGCCCAACAGGAAAAGTCTGCCCCCACTGTCAACACTCACATCCTGCCAGACACAGACACCACCCCTACTTCCAGCTGCCCTACTCGGGACCAGCCCCCTCAGGAAAATGAACCCACCAGCCCAGAACAGGTCCAGGACCCCCAACTGAACCACACTATCAATGATATAAAGGTGAAATTCACAGAGCTGGAGAGAGAGCTTGTACAATTGAGAGAGATAATCAGCCAGCAGCCAACCCTGGACACCACAGTGCAGCAAAACACCTCTACTACCAGCACACAGCTGAGTCAGGACAGTGACAGCTACAGGAGAGAGCTGACCATCCTGAAGACTGAAGTAAGAGAGCTGCAACACAACAGAGAAAACCACATGGTACGACTGACAGCCCTGTCAGAGGAGCTTCAGGAGAGAGAGAGACCATCCCCAACAGACCATCCCATCACAGAAGAATCAGATAATCAACCCCCCACCACAGAGCCCCACTCGCTCATTGAAATGAGAGACAGATTCACTCAACTTGAGATCAGACAAGTGGAAATGGAACACACAATCGTCACACTCCAATCTGGGCAGACAACAGCCGAGGACAAGAACAACCCTACACTCAGACCAAGTAACACTGAGGGGGAGAAAGGCCTATCTGCTCTCTGGGCTGAGGTAAAACGGCTCAAAGATAATGAGGAGTCTTCAATGAAGCAGACGAGGTGGCTCTGGGCTGAGGTCGAAAGACTGAAAGACAGTGAGGAGGCATTGAGGCAGGAGAGGAGGCAGCTCAGAGAAGAGGTGCAGAAGCTCCAAGACGAGATGAGAACGTTGACCAGTGAACAACCCTTGAGAGCAACACCTCCCACCCCACAAGAGGCTGCGGAGGACATACAGGGCCCAGATGACAGTCCCAGCCAATCAGCAGCACCACCAAGCCAAGACACACAAACCCAAGAGACACCTCCTCCAACAAACAACACTAACACACCTACAGAAAGCAGCCCAACGCAAAACCCACAAATTGTTCTCCTCATAGACTCAAATGGGAGATATGTTGAAGAGAAAAAACTTTTCCCAAACCACAGAATCGCAAAATTCAAGTGCCGCAATACCAGTCATGCCATGGAACTACTGAGAGAGGATCTCCTAGGGTCCCCCAGCCATATCATCATCCACACCGGCACAAATGACCTGAGAGCACAGGGAGAAGAGGTGGCAAAGTCTATCAAGGGGGTGACAGAAAAAGCCTCTTCCACATTCCCAAACGCAAAGGTAGTCATCTCCACCCTGCTACCCAGATGGGACTTCCATCCCGCTCTCATTCAAAGGGTAAATGCACAAATTTCCAGAGACTGTGCATTAAAGCCAAATATTTATGTGGCGCCCCATCCCACCTTAGACCTGCACAGCCTGTACGACCAAGTACACATCCTCAAGGCAGTAGTCCCAACTTTTGCAAAGACACTGAAGGACGTCGCACTCAACCGCAGACCAAGCACATCCCACAGGAGCAACAGACAGATGAGTTCCCCACCCAGGCCAATAATCAGAGGACCTATTCCACCCAGAGGACACCCAGCTGCACCTAGAAGACCTGCCCCAACTGCAAGACACCATGCTGCACCCAGAGGACATCCTGTCACACCCCAGGCCAGGCCCGCTTTCCCTTCGCCAACCCCATACCACACATATGCACAGGTTGTAAGCAGAGCAAGCCCCAACTCTTCACCTGACAGAGCCCCACCATGTGATTTGAGCATACACCAGATGCTCAGTGAGCTCTACACAATCATGGTCCAGGCCTAAACCCTCTGGAACAACTGCACCGTGAACCATGGAGCGAAAATCCATCACTATTTCATCCTGGAATATACAAGGTCTGAGTTCGACTGCCTTTGGCCTCAAGAGCAGGAACCCAGATTTCACCAATGAAATCAAAAATACAGACATTATTGTCCTACAGGAGACATGGCACAGAGGAGATGGTCCAACTGGCTGCCCTGTAAACTACAGAGAGCTTGTAGTACCATCCTCCAAGCTAACAGGAATCAAACAGGGAAGAGACTCGGGAGGTATACTAATATGGTACAAATCTGAATTGACCCACTCCATTAAGGTAATCAATACAGGAACATTTTACATCTGGTTAGAAATAAATAAAGAACTCACATCAACTGAGAAAAATATCTTCTTATGTGCCACCTACATTCCCCCAAATGAATCCCCATATTTTAAAGAGGACATGTTCTCCATCCTAGAGGAAGGAATTAACCACTTCCAGGCTTATGGTCACATTGTAATTTGTGGAGACCTGAATGCCAGGACAGGCCGAGAACGAGACACCCTGAGCACCCAGGGGAACAAACATCTACCAGGAGGTAGAAACATCCTCTCCCCAATATGCCCCCCCAGGCATAACTACGACAAAACAACAAACAAACATGGGTCACAACTCCTGCAGCTCAGTCGTTCACTGGGACTGTACATAGTCAACGGGAGAGTCCGAGGGGACTCCTATGGTAAGTTTACCTACAGCTCATCTCTGGGTAACAGCACAGTAGATTACTTCATCACAGATCTCAGCCTAGTGTCTCTCAGAGCGTTCACAGTCAGCTCACTAACACCCCTATCAGACCACAGCAAAACCACACTTTATTTGAACAGATCAACATGCAATCTGGAGGTATCACAGCAAACCAAACTACACCCTATTAAAACATGCTACAAATGGAAAGAAAATAGTGCAGAAATATACCAAAATGCAATTCGGCAACAACAAGTACAAGTACTTTTAGACAATTTTTTGGGAAAAGCATTCCAACATAACAGTGAGGGTGTAAACAAGGCGGTAGAAAGCCTAAATAAGATATTTGACCTCGCAGCATCCCTATCAAACCTAAAGGCCTCAAACAGAAAAGCCAAAAACAACAAAAAACATGACAAATGGTTTGACAATGAATGTAAAAATCTCAGAAAGACATTAAGGAATCTGTCAAACCAAAAACACAGAGACCCAGACAACCACCACACACGCCTTCACTATAATGAAACATTAAAACAGTATAAAAACACAGTAAGGAAAAAAAGAGACCAACATGTTAGAAACCAGTTACACACCATTGAAGAATCCATAAAAACAAATAAATTCTGGGAAAATTGGAACACTCTAAATAAACAAAAACATGAGGATCTTCCCATTCAAAATGGAGATGTATGGGTAAACCACTTCACCAATCTATTTGGCCCAATAGAGAAAAATGAACACCAAAAACACATACAAGAGAAACTAGAAAAATTAGAGACAACCATAAAAGACTACCAGAACCCATTAGACTCCCCAATTACACTAAAAGAACTACAGGACAAAATAAAATCAATTGAAACCAAGAAAGCCTGTGGTGTTGATGGCATCTTAAATGAAATGATAAAGTTCACAGACCTCAAATTCCAATTGGCCATATTAAAACTCCTGAACACTGTCCTTAGCGCTGGGATCTTCCCCAATATTTGGAACCAAGGACTGATAACACCACTCCACAAAAGTGGCGACAAAATCGACCCCAATAACTACCGTGGAATCTGTGTTAACAGCAACCTTGGGAAAATCCTCTGTATGATCATGAACCACAGACTCCTTCATTTCCTCACTGAGAATAATGTCCTGAGCAAATCCCAAATTGGCTTCCTACCAAATTATCGTACAACAGACCATATTTTTACCCTCAGCACCCTGATTGACCACCAAATAAACACAAATAAAGGCAAATTATTCTCCTGTTTCGTTGATTTTAAAAAGGCATTCGATTCTATTTGGCATGAGGGTCTGCTGTACAAACTTTTGGAAAGTGGGGTTGGAGGAAAAACATATGACATCATAAAGTCAATGTACACAAACAACAAGTGCGCCATTAAGATCGGCAAAAAACACACGGACTTCTTCCCCCAGAGCCGAGATGTTAGACAGGGATGCAGTCTGAGCCCAACCCTCTTCAACATATATATTAATGAATTGGCAATGTCACTAGAGCAGTCTGTAGCAGCTGGCATCACTCTAGTAGACACAGAAATTAAATGCCTACTGTTCGCAGATGACTTGGTGTTGCTGTCTCCGACCAAAGAAGGATTACAACAACACCTTGATCTTCTGCACAACTTCTCCCAAACCTGGGCCTTAACAGTGAATCTGACCAAGACTAAAATTATGATATTCGAAAAAGGACCCAGCCTCCACCACCACAAATACAAATTCTTCCTTGACAAGACATCATTAGAACATACAAAAAATTACACCTACCTCGGCCTAAACATCAGCACCACAGGTAAATTCAACAAAGCTGTGAACGACCTGAGAGACAAGGCGAGACGGGCTTTTTACACCATCAAAAAGAACATCAAATTAGACATCCCAATTCAGATCTGGCTCAAAATATTGGACAGCGTTATAGAACCCATTTCTCTTTATGGTTGCGAGGTCTGGGGTCCACCTGCCAACCAAGATTTTACGAAATGGGATAAACACCAAATTGAGACTCTGCATGCAGAATTCTGCAAATCCATCCTCCGTGTCCAACGCAAAACACCGAACAATGCATGCAGAGCAGAATTAGGACGATACCCACTAATTATCAAAATTCAAAAGAGAGCAATTAAATTTTATGATCACCTTAAAGAAAGTGATCACAGTACGCTCCATAAAAAAGCCCTGACCCACAGAGAGACTGTAGAGAGATGTCCCCTCAGCCAACTGGTTCTGGGACTCCGTCAACAAACACCAGCAGAACCACCAAACAGAAATCCCATCAGACTAAACCAAATTATAAGAAAACAAAAAGAAAACTATCTGACACACTGG
>JAJDFG010000254.1:200000-267500 GCA_021039105.1 Scomber colias
CATAAAACACTGGACAAGATGGTGTTACTATCCATTGTGCCATTAGATGTTTTACACATGAGTCACATGAGCTTCCTTGATGGTGAGAGTGGCGTGTGGGGGGGGGGGGGGGGGTGTACCTTGTCAATTTAGGACACATCGTCAGTAGTGTTCCTTCGAATCACGGGGTGTTTCGGCCCTTTAACACAAAACACCCTCATCAAAGGTGGCCAGCTACGGGGTGATCAAGCCCGAGCTTGTGTCCCATGCCCAATTACAAGTCCAAGGGACTATGCATGGCAGGGGCGTCCACTCCCCTGAGTCAGGCTTGGAACTGACCGCATACCTTGGTCCCTCATCTCCTGGTTGGGAGAAAGGGTGTTGGATGAGTGAGCCTAGTGAGTGTGCCCTGATGTTTTTTGAGCCCAGCAGGGGTCCTTCCGCTTCATCCAAATCCACTGGCTGCTTCTTTCAGCTGCTTCAGACATGGATTTAATTATCTGTCGCAGTGCCTGTCCTTGGATACCAACATCTTTTAAAAACCTGATGGTAGAAGTGGCCACAAAACCTCGGCATCCTACTTCCACTGGGTACACTTGCGCGTTCCAGCCACGATGTTGTGCATCAGCCGCCAGCTCTGTGTAGCGCAGCTTCTTGCGTTCGTAGGCTTCCTCTGTTGCCCCCTCCCACGGGACTGTGAGCTCAATGATGTTGACGGCTTTGAGAGAGGGAGACCAGAGTACCAAGTCTGGTCTGAGTGTTGTAGCTGCTATCTCTGGTGGGAAGATCAGTTGCTGTCCAATATCAACAAGCATCTTCCAATCCTGAGCCATGCCCAACTTTCCAAGTTTTGACTTGGTAGGGGGGTGTTTGGGTTTTGGCTGTCCCTCTCGAATGAATGTTTGAGCTTTGATGGAGTTGGATGCCCTAGGTGAGGAGTTGATGTTGGATCTCTTTGTCTCCAGAGCTGCTGCCAAACTTTTGAGGACCTGGTTGTGCCTCCAAGTGTAGCGCCCCTGTGTGAGGCTGGTTTTACACCCGGTCAAGATGTGCCTAAGGGTAGCTGGAGATGGACAGAGGGAACAGGTTGGATCTTCCCCATACCAGTCCTGGAGGTTTTTTTGAGATGGTAGCACATCGTATGTTGCTCTGATGATAAAGCTTATGGTGCTTGCCTCCATTTCCCAAAGTTGCCTCCAGCTGAGTTCTCTCCTCTCCAGCCCTTCCCATCTGGTCCATTGTCCCTGTTTGGCAAGAGACACAGCCTTTGCATTTCTTCCAGCCTCCTCCTGGTGGCGCACCTCTTCTACCACCATTCTCCTCCTCTCTGAAGTTGAGGCCTTGCTCCAAGATGGTTTTCTTGGTGCAAGCCCAAAGCCTCCTCTTCCCATCTGGACATGCCCCACAATGTCAGTATGCCTTAGAGCTGACATGGCATGCTGTGCTGCATCTGATGGTGTCCATTTCCGTCCATTTGACAGTGGCGGTGCAGCCTTGCTGATGGTCTGGTCTCTGGAGTCCCTCAGCGTCAATAGGAGCCTTACTTTAGAGCACTTGTACTCTTCAACAAGGCTTGTAATTGGTAGCTGAAGGACTCCTTTGCTGTAGAGACCAATGTTAGTCAAACAGCGGGGAACTCCAAGCCATTTCTTGACATAGGCAGTCACAGTTTGCTCCATCTTTTCCACAGTTGTGATTGGGATGTCGTAGATGGTCAACGGCCACATTATCCGGGGGAGAAGTCCAAATTGCAAACACCAGAGCTTCAGCTTCCCTGGCAGGAGTGTCCCGTTGATGCTTTGCAAATTGTTGCTAAGGTCCTGTCTTATCTGCTTCACCTGGTCCTTGTCCTTGAGGCTTGCATTGTACCATCTGCCCAGGCTCTTGATGGGGTGTTCAGACACTGTTGGTATGGGGTCTTCATCAATGCAAAACCTCACGTTTTTCAGCTTTCCCTTGACAATGGAGATACTCCGAGATTTGCTCGGCTTGAATTTCATCCGGGCCCACTTGATGTTTTCCTGCAGTTTGCCAAGTAGCCGCCTGGTGCAAGCTGCAGTGGTGGTCAGTGTGGTCATGTCATCCATGAAAGCTCGGATGGGTGGTAGACGAATGCCATTTTTCGTTCGTTCTCCTCCAACCACCCACCTCGAGGCCCTGATGATGATCTCCATGGCCATTGTGAAGGCCAGAGGTGAGACTGTACAGCCGGCCATGATGCCGATCTCCACACGTAGCCAGGAAGTTGTGAAGTCTGGCGTGGAGAAGCACAACTGTAGATCTTCAAAGTAGGATTTTACCAGGGTGGTGATGGATGGTGGGACGTGGAAGAACTTGAAGGACTCCCAGAGTAGATTGTGGGGAACTGAGCCAAAGGCATTGGCCAGGTCGAGAAAGGTGACGTGCAGGTCTCTTTTTGCCTTCTTCGCCTCTTGGGTCTGCTGCCAAATCATACTGGTATGTTCCAAGCAACCAGAGGACCCTGGAATGCCCGCCTTCTGTACGGATGTATCTACGTATTTGTTCCTCTCCAGGTAGGTAGAAAGCCTTTGAGCAATGACACTGAAAAAGATTTTCCCCTCCACGTTGAGAAGGCAGATGGGACGGAATTGGTTGATGTCAGCTGCATCCTTCTCTTTGGGGATGAGTACACCTCCTGCCCTTCGCCACGCCTTGGGGATTATCCCTTTCTGCCACACTACTCTCATCAGTTCCCAAAGATAGCGGAGAACATCCGGGGCGTTCTTGTAGAACTTATACGGCACCCCATTTGGCCCCGGGGCTGATGCTGATCTTGTCCGCTGAACTATGTTCTCCACTTCCTTCCACTTTGGAGGGGCAGTCTCCAAGTGGAACTCAGGAGCCTGAAGAGGTGGGATGTCCTGTGGGATGGTTAGCTGCTCATGCCTTTTGTCATCATGGTGGACCATCTCCAAATGTTTTTCCAATTCTTGTTTTGTAGTTTTCAGGGTTCCACTTTTCTCCTTGGTGAACAGATCTTTAACAAACTTGAAGAGGTCTTTATAGAAACGTGTTCTTGTGTGTTCCTTTCTTTTTCGATGTTTCCTCAAGTTCTCTGCTCTCCGCAAGGCTGCCAGTCGGCATTTGATGTCATCTTGTAGTAGAGCAAGACCCTCCCTATCAATGTCAGATGCCTTTCTCCATTGCTTTCTAAGTTGTCGCCTCTCTCTGACTAGTCTATCCATTTCTTACTGTCTCCTTGATTTGACTGGTGAAGGTGTTTCTTTGTGGCTACTCCTTTCCTTCACCCCAAACCGCTCTACTCCATACTGGTAGATTAGATCACCGATGTTGTCCAGCTTTTTCTCCGCTGTTCCCACTTGTTGCCTTAGGATGTTAGCCAGGTCTTGATTGACTGTTTCCCATTCTCTCTTTTCTGCAGCTTTAGGCCACTTCACTCTTGGCTTGTGCCCCTTGATCTTCCTCTCCATGGGCGGTCTCTGTGGTTGGGCAGGCTCCTCCACCAGCCTTTCTATGCTTGTATCTTCCTCAGTGACCGGGGTGCTGATGCTCTGCGAACTGTGGTTTGTGTCCGGTCGCTGTGCTTCACCTGACTGACTCGCCTGATTGCTCCTTAAGAAGTACAGGTCAATGCAGGGCCCTGGTCTCTTCTCTCTCAATCAATCAATCAATCAATCAATCTTTATTTGTATAGCGCCAAATCACAACAAAGTTATCTCAAGGCACTTTACACATAGAGCAGGTTCTAAACCGAACTCTTCAGGTTTTAACTTTAAAGAGACCCAACATTCCCACATGAGCAACAGTGGCGAGAAAAAACTCCCTTTTAACAGGAAGAAACCTCAAGCATCCTTTCTTTCCTTGGTGGGTTCTCAGCCCCCTGAATGGTGTTATCTTCGTCCATCCACAGGTGCAAACTTGGAGTGTGTGTCCTGCTGCTGCTGTGGTTGCCTCATGCGACTTATTCATACTCGTAGTCCTTTCCATTCCTAAGTCTGTAGCCGTGTTATCAGTCATTGAGCCATCTTGCGCCCCCGCTCTCGCAGGCTCCAGGGGTATGTTTCTTTGTTTACTTTTCGTAGCATTTGGAGGGTGGCTCCAGCGACTGTAATAAGCGTCGGAGCCTGCCGCCATGGGTAGCTGGCCCATGGCAGCCCCAGTGGGGTCTATTCCCTCCGGTCAGCTGTCTCTCCATGCCGTCACACGGTCTTTCCCATGTTGTCAGCTGACCTTTCTCAGCAGTCACTGGATGCTTCCAGGTATTCAGATTCATAAAACACTGGACAAGATGGTGTTACTATCCATTGTGCCATTAGATGTTTTACACATGAGTCACATGAGCTTCCTTGATGGTGAGAGTGGCGTGTTGGGGGGGGGGGGGGTGTACCTTGTCAATTTAGGACACATCGTCAGTAGTGTTCCTTCGAATCACGGGGTGTTTCGGCCCTTTAACACTAAACACCCTCATCAAAGGTGGCCAGCTACGGGGTGATCAAGCCCGAGCTTGTGTCCCATGCCCAATTACAAGTCCAAGGGACTATGCATGGCAGGGGCGTCCACTCCCCTGAGTCAGGCTTGGAACTGACCGCATACCTTGGTCCCTCATCTCCTGGTTGGGAGAAAGGGTGTTGGATGAGTGAGCCTAGTGAGTGTGCCCTGATGTTTTTTGAGCCCAGCAGGGGTCCTTCCGCTTCATCCAAATCCACTGGCTGCTTCTTTCAGCTGCTTCAGACATGGATTTAATTATCTGTCGCAGTGCCTGTCCTTGGATACCAACATCTTTTAAAAACCTGATGGTAGAAGTGGCCACAAAACCTCGGCATCCTACTTCCACTGGGTACACTTGCGCGTTCCAGCCACGATGTTGTGCATCAGCCGCCAGCTCTGTGTAGCGCAGCTTCTTGCGTTCGTAGGCTTCCTCTGTTGCCCCCTCCCACGGGACTGTGAGCTCAATGATGTTGACGGCTTTGAGAGAGGGAGACCAGAGTACCAAGTCTGGTCTGAGTGTTGTAGCTGCTATCTCTGGTGGGAAGATCAGTTGCTGTCCAATATCAACAAGCATCTTCCAATCCTGAGCCATGCCCAACTTTCCAAGTTTTGACTTGGTAGGGGGGTGTTTGGGTTTTGGCTGTCCCTCTCGAATGAATGTTTGAGCTTTGATGGAGTTGGATGCCCTAGGTGAGGAGTTGATGTTGGATCTCTTTGTCTCCAGAGCTGCTGCCAAACTTTTGAGGACCTGGTTGTGCCTCCAAGTGTAGCGCCCCTGTGTGAGGCTGGTTTTACACCCGGTCAAGATGTGCCTAAGGGTAGCTGGAGATGGACAGAGGGAACAGGTTGGATCTTCCCCATACCAGTCCTGGAGGTTTTTTTGAGATGGTAGCACATCGTATGTTGCTCTGATGATAAAGCTTATGGTGCTTGCCTCCATTTCCCAAAGTTGCCTCCAGCTGAGTTCTCTCCTCTCCAGCCCTTCCCATCTGGTCCATTGTCCCTGTTTGGCAAGAGACACAGCCTTTGCATTTCTTCCAGCCTCCTCCTGGTGGCGCACCTCTTCTACCACCATTCTCCTCCTCTCTGAAGTTGAGGCCTTGCTCCAAGATGGTTTTCTTGGTGCAAGCCCAAAGCCTCCTCTTCCCATCTGGACATGCCCCACAATGTCAGTATGCCTTAGAGCTGACATGGCATGCTGTGCTGCATCTGATGGTGTCCATTTCCGTCCATTTGACAGTGGCGGTGCAGCCTTGCTGATGGTCTGGTCTCTGGAGTCCCTCAGCGTCAATAGGAGCCTTACTTTAGAGCACTTGTACTCTTCAACAAGGCTTGTAATTGGTAGCTGAAGGACTCCTTTGCCATAGAGACCAATGTTAGTCAAACAGCGGGGAACTCCAAGCCATTTCTTGACATAGGCAGTCACAGTTTGCTCCATCTTTTCCACAGTTGTGATTGGGATGTCGTAGATGGTCAACGGCCACATTATCCGGGGGAGAAGTCCAAATTGCAAACACCAGAGCTTCAGCTTCCCTGGCTGGAGTGTCCCGTTGATGCTTTGCAAATTGTTGCTAAGGTCCTGTCTTATCTGCTTCACCTGGTCCTTGTCCTTGAGGCTTGCATTGTACCATCTGCCCAGGCTCTTGATGGGGTGTTCAGACACTGTTGGTATGGGGTCTTCATCAATGCAAAACCTCACGTTTTTCAGCTTTCCCTTGACAATGGAGATACTCCGAGATTTGCTCGGCTTGAATTTCATCCGGGCCCACTTGATGTTTTCCTGCAGTTTGCCAAGTAGCCGCCTGGTGCAAGCTGCAGTGGTGGTCAGTGTGGTCATGTCATCCATGAAAGCTCGGATGGGTGGTAGACGAATGCCATTTTTCGTTCGTTCTCCTCCAACCACCCACCTCGAGGCCCTGATGATGATCTCCATGGCCATTGTGAAGGCCAGAGGTGAGACTGTACAGCCGGCCATGATGCCGATCTCCACACGTAGCCAGGAAGTTGTGAAGTCTGGCGTGGAGAAGCACAACTGTAGATCTTCAAAGTAGGATTTTACCAGGGTGGTGATGGATGGTGGGACGTGGAAGAACTTGAAGGACTCCCAGAGTAGATTGTGGGGAACTGAGCCAAAGGCATTGGCCAGGTCGAGAAAGGTGACGTGCAGGTCTCTTTTTGCCTTCTTCGCCTCTTGGATCTGCTGCCAAATCATACTGGTATGTTCCAAGCAACCAGAGGACCCTGGAATGCCCGCCTTCTGTACGGATGTATCTACGTATTTGTTCCTCTCCAGGTAGGTAGAAAGCCTTTGAGCAATGACACTGAAAAAGATTTTCCCCTCCACGTTGAGAAGGCAGATGGGACGGAATTGGTTGATGTCAGCTGCATCCTTCTCTTTGGGGATGAGTACACCTCCTGCCCTTCGCCACGCCTTGGGGATTATCCCTTTCTGCCACACTACTCTCATCAGTTCCCAAAGATAGCGGAGAACATCCGGGGCGTTCTTGTAGAACTTATACGGCACCCCATTTGGCCCCGGGGCTGATGCTGATCTTGTCCGCTGAACTATGTTCTCCACTTCCTTCCACTTTGGAGGGGCAGTCTCCAAGTGGAACTCAGGAGCCTGAAGAGGTGGGATGTCCTGTGGGATGGTTAGCTGCTCATGCCTTTTGTCATCATGGTGGACCATCTCCAAATGTTTTTCCAATTCTTGTTTTGTAGTTTTCAGGGTTCCACTTTTCTCCTTGGTGAACAGATCTTTAACAAACTTGAAGGGGTCTTTATAGAAACGTGTTCTTGTGTGTTCCTTTCTTTTTCGATGTTTCCTCAAGTTCTCTGCTCTCCGCAAGGCTGCCAGTCGGCATTTGATGTCATCTTGTAGTAGAGCAAGACCCTCCCTATCAATGTCAGATGCCTTTCTCCATTGCTTTCTAAGTTGTCGCCTCTCTCTGACTAGTCTATCCATTTCTTACTGTCTCCTTGATTTGACTGGTGAAGGTGTTTCTTTGTGGCTACTCCTTTCCTTCACCCCAAACCGCTCTACTCCATACTGGTAGATTAGATCACCGATGTTGTCCAGCTTTTTCTCCGCTGTTCCCACTTGTTGCCTTAGGATGTTAGCCAGGTCTTGATTGACTGTTTCCCATTCTCTCTTTTCTGCAGCTTTAGGCCACTTCACTCTTGGCTTGTGCCCCTTGATCTTCCTCTCCATGGGCGGTCTCTGTGGTTGGGCAGGCTCCTCCACCAGCCTTTCTATGCTTGTATCTTCCTCAGTGACCGGGGTGCTGATGCTCTGCGAACTGTGGTTTGTGTCCGGTCGCTGTGCTTCACCTGACTGACTCGCCTGATTGCTCCTTAAGAAGTACAGGTCAATGCAGGGCCCTGGTCTCTTCTCTCTCAAGCATCCTTTCTTTCCTTGGTGGGTTCTCAGCCCCCTGAATGGTGTTATCTTCGTCCATCCACAGGTGCAAACTTGGAGTGTGTGTCCTGCTGCTGCTGTGGTTGCCTCATGCGACTTATTCATACTCGTAGTCCTTTCCATTCCTAAGTCTGTAGCCGTGTTATCAGTCATTGAGCCATCTTGCGCCCCCGCTCTCGCAGGCTCCAGGGGTATGTTTCTTTGTTTACTTTTCGTAGCATTTGGAGGGTGGCTCCAGCGACTGTAATAAGCGTCGGAGCCTGCCGCCATGGGTAGCTGGCCCATGGCAGCCCCAGTGGGGTCTATTCCCTCCGGTCAGCTGTCTCTCCATGCCGTCACACGGTCTTTCCCATGTTGTCAGCTGACCTTTCTCAGCAGTCACTGGATGCTTCCAGGTATTCAGATTCATAAAACACTGGACAAGATGGTGTTACTATCCATTGTGCCATTAGATGTTTTACACATGAGTCACATGAGCTTCCTTGATGGTGAGAGTGGCGTGTGTGGGGGGGGGGGGTGTACCTTGTCAATTTAGGACACATCGTCAGTAGTGTTCCTTCGAATCACGGGGTGTTTCGGCCCTTTAACACTAAACACCCTCATCAAAGGTGGCCAGCTACGGGGTGATCAAGCCCGAGCTTGTGTCCCATGCCCAATTACAAGTCCAAGGGACTATGCATGGCAGGGGCGTCCACTCCCCTGAGTCAGGCTTGGAACTGACCGCATACCTTGGTCCCTCATCTCCTGGTTGGGAGAAAGGGTGTTGGATGAGTGAGCCTAGTGAGTGTGCCCTGATGTTTTTTGAGCCCAGCAGGGGTCCTTCCGCTTCATCCAAATCCACTGGCTGCTTCTTTCAGCTGCTTCAGACATGGATTTAATTATCTGTCGCAGTGCCTGTCCTTGGATACCAACATCTTTTAAAAACCTGATGGTAGAAGTGGCCACAAAACCTCGGCATCCTACTTCCACTGGGTACACTTGCGCGTTCCAGCCACGATGTTGTGCATCAGCCGCCAGCTCTGTGTAGCGCAGCTTCTTGCGTTCGTAGGCTTCCTCTGTTGCCCCCTCCCACGGGACTGTGAGCTCAATGATGTTGACGGCTTTGAGAGAGGGAGACCAGAGTACCAAGTCTGGTCTGAGTGTTGTAGCTGCTATCTCTGGTGGGAAGATCAGTTGCTGTCCAATATCAACAAGCATCTTCCAATCCTGAGCCATGCCCAACTTTCCAAGTTTTGACTTGGTAGGGGGGTGTTTGGGTTTTGGCTGTCCCTCTCGAATGAATGTTTGAGCTTTGATGGAGTTGGATGCCCTAGGTGAGGAGTTGATGTTGGATCTCTTTGTCTCCAGAGCTGCTGCCAAACTTTTGAGGACCTGGTTGTGCCTCCAAGTGTAGCGCCCCTGTGTGAGGCTGGTTTTACACCCGGTCAAGATGTGCCTAAGGGTAGCTGGAGATGGACAGAGGGAACAGGTTGGATCTTCCCCATACCAGTCCTGGAGGTTTTTTTGAGATGGTAGCACATCGTATGTTGCTCTGATGATAAAGCTTATGGTGCTTGCCTCCATTTCCCAAAGTTGCCTCCAGCTGAGTTCTCTCCTCTCCAGCCCTTCCCATCTGGTCCATTGTCCCTGTTTGGCAAGAGACACAGCCTTTGCATTTCTTCCAGCCTCCTCCTGGTGGCGCACCTCTTCTACCACCATTCTCCTCCTCTCTGAAGTTGAGGCCTTGCTCCAAGATGGTTTTCTTGGTGCAAGCCCAAAGCCTCCTCTTCCCATCTGGACATGCCCCACAATGTCAGTATGCCTTAGAGCTGACATGGCATGCTGTGCTGCATCTGATGGTGTCCATTTCCGTCCATTTGACAGTGGCGGTGCAGCCTTGCTGATGGTCTGGTCTCTGGAGTCCCTCAGCGTCAATAGGAGCCTTACTTTAGAGCACTTGTACTCTTCAACAAGGCTTGTAATTGGTAGCTGAAGGACTCCTTTGCCATAGAGACCAATGTTAGTCAAACAGCGGGGAACTCCAAGCCATTTCTTGACATAGGCAGTCACAGTTTGCTCCATCTTTTCCACAGTTGTGATTGGGATGTCGTAGATGGTCAACGGCCACATTATCCGGGGGAGAAGTCCAAATTGCAAACACCAGAGCTTCAGCTTCCCTGGCTGGAGTGTCCCGTTGATGCTTTGCAAATTGTTGCTAAGGTCCTGTCTTATCTGCTTCACCTGGTCCTTGTCCTTGAGGCTTGCATTGTACCATCTGCCCAGGCTCTTGATGGGGTGTTCAGACACTGTTGGTATGGGGTCTTCATCAATGCAAAACCTCACGTTTTTCAGCTTTCCCTTGACAATGGAGATACTCCGAGATTTGCTCGGCTTGAATTTCATCCGGGCCCACTTGATGTTTTCCTGCAGTTTGCCAAGTAGCCGCCTGGTGCAAGCTGCAGTGGTGGTCAGTGTGGTCATGTCATCCATGAAAGCTCGGATGGGTGGTAGACGAATGCCATTTTTCGTTCGTTCTCCTCCAACCACCCACCTCGAGGCCCTGATGATGATCTCCATGGCCATTGTGAAGGCCAGAGGTGAGACTGTACAGCCGGCCATGATGCCGATCTCCACACGTAGCCAGGAAGTTGTGAAGTCTGGCGTGGAGAAGCACAACTGTAGATCTTCAAAGTAGGATTTTACCAGGGTGGTGATGGATGGTGGGACGTGGAAGAACTTGAAGGACTCCCAGAGTAGATTGTGGGGAACTGAGCCAAAGGCATTGGCCAGGTCGAGAAAGGTGACGTGCAGGTCTCTTTTTGCCTTCTTCGCCTCTTGGATCTGCTGCCAAATCATACTGGTATGTTCCAAGCAACCAGAGGACCCTGGAATGCCCGCCTTCTGTACGGATGTATCTACGTATTTGTTCCTCTCCAGGTAGGTAGAAAGCCTTTGAGCAATGACACTGAAAAAGATTTTCCCCTCCACGTTGAGAAGGCAGATGGGACGGAATTGGTTGATGTCAGCTGCATCCTTCTCTTTGGGGATGAGTACACCTCCTGCCCTTCGCCACGCCTTGGGGATTATCCCTTTCTGCCACACTACTCTCATCAGTTCCCAAAGATAGCGGAGAACATCCGGGGCGTTCTTGTAGAACTTATACGGCACCCCATTTGGCCCCGGGGCTGATGCTGATCTTGTCCGCTGAACTATGTTCTCCACTTCCTTCCACTTTGGAGGGGCAGTCTCCAAGTGGAACTCAGGAGCCTGAAGAGGTGGGATGTCCTGTGGGATGGTTAGCTGCTCATGCCTTTTGTCATCATGGTGGACCATCTCCAAATGTTTTTCCAATTCTTGTTTTGTAGTTTTCAGGGTTCCACTTTTCTCCTTGGTGAACAGATCTTTAACAAACTTGAAGGGGTCTTTATAGAAACGTGTTCTTGTGTGTTCCTTTCTTTTTCGATGTTTCCTCAAGTTCTCTGCTCTCCGCAAGGCTGCCAGTCGGCATTTGATGTCATCTTGTAGTAGAGCAAGACCCTCCCTATCAATGTCAGATGCCTTTCTCCATTGCTTTCTAAGTTGTCGCCTCTCTCTGACTAGTCTATCCATTTCTTACTGTCTCCTTGATTTGACTGGTGAAGGTGTTTCTTTGTGGCTACTCCTTTCCTTCACCCCAAACCGCTCTACTCCATACTGGTAGATTAGATCACCGATGTTGTCCAGCTTTTTCTCCGCTGTTCCCACTTGTTGCCTTAGGATGTTAGCCAGGTCTTGATTGACTGTTTCCCATTCTCTCTTTTCTGCAGCTTTAGGCCACTTCACTCTTGGCTTGTGCCCCTTGATCTTCCTCTCCATGGGCGGTCTCTGTGGTTGGGCAGGCTCCTCCACCAGCCTTTCTATGCTTGTATCTTCCTCAGTGACCGGGGTGCTGATGCTCTGCGAACTGTGGTTTGTGTCCGGTCGCTGTGCTTCACCTGACTGACTCGCCTGATTGCTCCTTAAGAAGTACAGGTCAATGCAGGGCCCTGGTCTCTTCTCTCTCAAGCATCCTTTCTTTCCTTGGTGGGTTCTCAGCCCCCTGAATGGTGTTATCTTCGTCCATCCACAGGTGCAAACTTGGAGTGTGTGTCCTGCTGCTGCTGTGGTTGCCTCATGCGACTTATTCATACTCGTAGTCCTTTCCATTCCTAAGTCTGTAGCCGTGTTATCAGTCATTGAGCCATCTTGCGCCCCCGCTCTCGCAGGCTCCAGGGTTATGTTTCTTTGTTTACTTTTCGTAGCATTTGGAGGGTGGCTCCAGCGACTGTAATAAGCGTCGGAGCCTGCCGCCATGGGTAGCTGGCCCATGGCAGCCCCAGTGGGGTCTATTCCCTCCGGTCAGCTGTCTCTCCATGCCGTCACACGGTCTTTCCCATGTTGTCAGCTGACCTTTCTCAGCAGTCACTGGATGCTTCCAGGTATTCAGATTCATAAAACACTGGACAAGATGGTGTTACTATCCATTGTGCCATTAGATGTTTTACACATGAGTCACATGAGCTTCCTTGATGGTGAGAGTGGCGTGTGGGGGGGGGGGGGGGGGGGGTGTACCTTGTCAATTTAGGACACATCGTCAGTAGTGTTCCTTCGAATCACGGGGTGTTTCGGCCCTTTAACACTAAACACCCTCATCAAAGGTGGCCAGCTACGGGGTGATCAAGCCCGAGCTTGTGTCCCATGCCCAATTACAAGTCCAAGGGACTATGCATGGCAGGGGCGTCCACTCCCCTGAGTCAGGCTTGGAACTGACCGCATACCTTGGTCCCTCATCTCCTGGTTGGGAGAAAGGGTGTTGGATGAGTGAGCCTAGTGAGTGTGCCCTGATGTTTTTTGAGCCCAGCAGGGGTCCTTCCGCTTCATCCAAATCCACTGGCTGCTTCTTTCAGCTGCTTCAGACATGGATTTAATTATCTGTCGCAGTGCCTGTCCTTGGATACCAACATCTTTTAAAAACCTGATGGTAGAAGTGGCCGCAAAACCTCGGCATCCTACTTCCACTGGGTACACTTGCGCGTTCCAGCCACGATGTTGTGCATCAGCCGCCAGCTCTGTGTAGCGCAGCTTCTTGCGTTCGTAGGCTTCCTCTGTTGCCCCCTCCCACGGGACTGTGAGCTCAATGATGTTGACGGCTTTGAGAGAGGGAGACCAGAGTACCAAGTCTGGTCTGAGTGTTGTAGCTGCTATCTCTGGTGGGAAGATCAGTTGCTGTCCAATATCAACAAGCATCTTCCAATCCTGAGCCATGCCCAACTTTCCAAGTTTTGACTTGGTAGGGGGGTGTTTGGGTTTTGGCTGTCCCTCTCGAATGAATGTTTGAGCTTTGATGGAGTTGGATGCCCTAGGTGAGGAGTTGATGTTGGATCTCTTTGTCTCCAGAGCTGCTGCCAAACTTTTGAGGACCTGGTTGTGCCTCCAAGTGTAGCGCCCCTGTGTGAGGCTGGTTTTACACCCGGTCAAGATGTGCCTAAGGGTAGCTGGAGATGGACAGAGGGAACAGGTTGGATCTTCCCCATACCAGTCCTGGAGGTTTTTTTGAGATGGTAGCACATCGTATGTTGCTCTGATGATAAAGCTTATGGTGCTTGCCTCCATTTCCCAAAGTTGCCTCCAGCTGAGTTCTCTCCTCTCCAGCCCTTCCCATCTGGTCCATTGTCCCTGTTTGGCAAGAGACACAGCCTTTGCATTTCTTCCAGCCTCCTCCTGGTGGCGCACCTCTTCTACCACCATTCTCCTCCTCTCTGAAGTTGAGGCCTTGCTCCAAGATGGTTTTCTTGGTGCAAGCCCAAAGCCTCCTCTTCCCATCTGGACATGCCCCACAATGTCAGTATGCCTTAGAGCTGACATGGCATGCTGTGCTGCATCTGATGGTGTCCATTTCCGTCCATTTGACAGTGGCGGTGCAGCCTTGCTGATGGTCTGGTCTCTGGAGTCCCTCAGCGTCAATAGGAGCCTTACTTTAGAGCACTTGTACTCTTCAACAAGGCTTGTAATTGGTAGCTGAAGGACTCCTTTGCCATAGAGACCAATGTTAGTCAAACAGCGGGGAACTCCAAGCCATTTCTTGACATAGGCAGTCACAGTTTGCTCCATCTTTTCCACAGTTGTGATTGGGATGTCGTAGATGGTCAACGGCCACATTATCCGGGGGAGAAGTCCAAATTGCAAACACCAGAGCTTCAGCTTCCCTGGCTGGAGTGTCCCGTTGATGCTTTGCAAATTGTTGCTAAGGTCCTGTCTTATCTGCTTCACCTGGTCCTTGTCCTTGAGGCTTGCATTGTACCATCTGCCCAGGCTCTTGATGGGGTGTTCAGACACTGTTGGTATGGGGTCTTCATCAATGCAAAACCTCACGTTTTTCAGCTTTCCCTTGACAATGGAGATACTCCGAGATTTGCTCGGCTTGAATTTCATCCGGGCCCACTTGATGTTTTCCTGCAGTTTGCCAAGTAGCCGCCTGGTGCAAGCTGCAGTGGTGGTCAGTGTGGTCATGTCATCCATGAAAGCTCGGATGGGTGGTAGACGAATGCCATTTTTCGTTCGTTCTCCTCCAACCACCCACCTCGAGGCCCTGATGATGATCTCCATGGCCATTGTGAAGGCCAGAGGTGAGACTGTACAGCCGGCCATGATGCCGATCTCCACACGTAGCCAGGAAGTTGTGAAGTCTGGCGTGGAGAAGCACAACTGTAGATCTTCAAAGTAGGATTTTACCAGGGTGGTGATGGATGGTGGGACGTGGAAGAACTTGAAGGACTCCCAGAGTAGATTGTGGGGAACTGAGCCAAAGGCATTGGCCAGGTCGAGAAAGGTGACGTGCAGGTCTCTTTTTGCCTTCTTCGCCTCTTGGATCTGCTGCCAAATCATACTGGTATGTTCCAAGCAACCAGAGGACCCTGGAATGCCCGCCTTCTGTACGGATGTATCTACGTATTTGTTCCTCTCCAGGTAGGTAGAAAGCCTTTGAGCAATGACACTGAAAAAGATTTTCCCCTCCACGTTGAGAAGGCAGATGGGACGGAATTGGTTGATGTCAGCTGCATCCTTCTCTTTGGGGATGAGTACACCTCCTGCCCTTCGCCACGCCTTGGGGATTATCCCTTTCTGCCACACTACTCTCATCAGTTCCCAAAGATAGCGGAGAACATCCGGGGCGTTCTTGTAGAACTTATACGGCACCCCATTTGGCCCCGGGGCTGATGCTGATCTTGTCCGCTGAACTATGTTCTCCACTTCCTTCCACTTTGGAGGGGCAGTCTCCAAGTGGAACTCAGGAGCCTGAAGAGGTGGGATGTCCTGTGGGATGGTTAGCTGCTCATGCCTTTTGTCATCATGGTGGACCATCTCCAAATGTTTTTCCAATTCTTGTTTTGTAGTTTTCAGGGTTCCACTTTTCTCCTTGGTGAACAGATCTTTAACAAACTTGAAGGGGTCTTTATAGAAACGTGTTCTTGTGTGTTCCTTTCTTTTTCGATGTTTCCTCAAGTTCTCTGCTCTCCGCAAGGCTGCCAGTCGGCATTTGATGTCATCTTGTAGTAGAGCAAGACCCTCCCTATCAATGTCAGATGCCTTTCTCCATTGCTTTCTAAGTTGTCGCCTCTCTCTGACTAGTCTATCCATTTCTTACTGTCTCCTTGATTTGACTGGTGAAGGTGTTTCTTTGTGGCTACTCCTTTCCTTCACCCCAAACCGCTCTACTCCATACTGGTAGATTAGATCACCGATGTTGTCCAGCTTTTTCTCCGCTGTTCCCACTTGTTGCCTTAGGATGTTAGCCAGGTCTTGATTGACTGTTTCCCATTCTCTCTTTTCTGCAGCTTTAGGCCACTTCACTCTTGGCTTGTGCCCCTTGATCTTCCTCTCCATGGGCGGTCTCTGTGGTTGGGCAGGCTCCTCCACCAGCCTTTCTATGCTTGTATCTTCCTCAGTGACCGGGGTGCTGATGCTCTGCGAACTGTGGTTTGTGTCCGGTCGCTGTGCTTCACCTGACTGACTCGCCTGATTGCTCCTTAAGAAGTACAGGTCAATGCAGGGCCCTGGTCTCTTCTCTCTCAAGCATCCTTTCTTTCCTTGGTGGGTTCTCAGCCCCCTGAATGGTGTTATCTTCGTCCATCCACAGGTGCAAACTTGGAGTGTGTGTCCTGCTGCTGCTGTGGTTGCCTCATGCGACTTATTCATACTCGTAGTCCTTTCCATTCCTAAGTCTGTAGCCGTGTTATCAGTCATTGAGCCATCTTGCGCCCCCGCTCTCGCAGGCTCCAGGGGTATGTTTCTTTGTTTACTTTTCGTAGCATTTGGAGGGTGGCTCCAGCGACTGTAATAAGCGTCGGAGCCTGCCGCCATGGGTAGCTGGCCCATGGCAGCCCCAGTGGGGTCTATTCCCTCCGGTCAGCTGTCTCTCCATGCCGTCACACGGTCTTTCCCATGTTGTCAGCTGACCTTTCTCAGCAGTCACTGGATGCTTCCAGGTATTCAGATTCATAAAACACTGGACAAGATGGTGTTACTATCCATTGTGCCATTAGATGTTTTACACATGAGTCACATGAGCTTCCTTGATGGTGAGAGTGGCGTGTGTGGGGGGGGGGGGTGTACCTTGTCAATTTAGGACACATCGTCAGTAGTGTTCCTTCGAATCACGGGGTGTTTCGGCCCTTTAACACTAAACACCCTCATCAAAGGTGGCCAGCTACGGGGTGATCAAGCCCGAGCTTGTGTCCCATGCCCAATTACAAGTCCAAGGGACTATGCATGGCAGGGGCGTCCACTCCCCTGAGTCAGGCTTGGAACTGACCGCATACCTTGGTCCCTCATCTCCTGGTTGGGAGAAAGGGTGTTGGATGAGTGAGCCTAGTGAGTGTGCCCTGATGTTTTTTGAGCCCAGCAGGGGTCCTTCCGCTTCATCCAAATCCACTGGCTGCTTCTTTCAGCTGCTTCAGACATGGATTTAATTATCTGTCGCAGTGCCTGTCCTTGGATACCAACATCTTTTAAAAACCTGATGGTAGAAGTGGCCACAAAACCTCGGCATCCTACTTCCACTGGGTACACTTGCGCGTTCCAGCCACGATGTTGTGCATCAGCCGCCAGCTCTGTGTAGCGCAGCTTCTTGCGTTCGTAGGCTTCCTCTGTTGCCCCCTCCCACGGGACTGTGAGCTCAATGATGTTGACGGCTTTGAGAGAGGGAGACCAGAGTACCAAGTCTGGTCTGAGTGTTGTAGCTGCTATCTCTGGTGGGAAGATCAGTTGCTGTCCAATATCAACAAGCATCTTCCAATCCTGAGCCATGCCCAACTTTCCAAGTTTTGACTTGGTAGGGGGGTGTTTGGGTTTTGGCTGTCCCTCTCGAATGAATGTTTGAGCTTTGATGGAGTTGGATGCCCTAGGTGAGGAGTTGATGTTGGATCTCTTTGTCTCCAGAGCTGCTGCCAAACTTTTGAGGACCTGGTTGTGCCTCCAAGTGTAGCGCCCCTGTGTGAGGCTGGTTTTACACCCGGTCAAGATGTGTCTAAGGGTAGCTGGAGATGGACAGAGGGAACAGGTTGGATCTTCCCCATACCAGTCCTGGAGGTTTTTTTGAGATGGTAGCACATCGTATGTTGCTCTGATGATAAAGCTTATGGTGCTTGCCTCCATTTCCCAAAGTTGCCTCCAGCTGAGTTCTCTCCTCTCCAGCCCTTCCCATCTGGTCCATTGTCCCTGTTTGGCAAGAGACACAGCCTTTGCATTTCTTCCAGCCTCCTCCTGGTGGCGCACCTCTTCTACCACCATTCTCCTCCTCTCTGAAGTTGAGGCCTTGCTCCAAGATGGTTTTCTTGGTGCAAGCCCAAAGCCTCCTCTTCCCATCTGGACATGCCCCACAATGTCAGTATGCCTTAGAGCTGACATGGCATGCTGTGCTGCATCTGATGGTGTCCATTTCCGTCCATTTGACAGTGGCGGTGCAGCCTTGCTGATGGTCTGGTCTCTGGAGTCCCTCAGCGTCAATAGGAGCCTTACTTTAGAGCACTTGTACTCTTCAACAAGGCTTGTAATTGGTAGCTGAAGGACTCCTTTGCTGTAGAGACCAATGTTAGTCAAACAGCGGGGAACTCCAAGCCATTTCTTGACATAGGCAGTCACAGTTTGCTCCATCTTTTCCACAGTTGTGATTGGGATGTCGTAGATGGTCAACGGCCACATTATCCGGGGGAGAAGTCCAAATTGCAAACACCAGAGCTTCAGCTTCCCTGGCAGGAGTGTCCCGTTGATGCTTTGCAAATTGTTGCTAAGGTCCTGTCTTATCTGCTTCACCTGGTCCTTGTCCTTGAGGCTTGCATTGTACCATCTGCCCAGGCTCTTGATGGGGTGTTCAGACACTGTTGGTATGGGGTCTTCATCAATGCAAAACCTCACGTTTTTCAGCTTTCCCTTGACAATGGAGATACTCCGAGATTTGCTCGGCTTGAATTTCATCCGGGCCCACTTGATGTTTTCCTGCAGTTTGCCAAGTAGCCGCCTGGTGCAAGCTGCAGTGGTGGTCAGTGTGGTCATGTCATCCATGAAAGCTCGGATGGGTGGTAGACGAATGCCATTTTTCGTTCGTTCTCCTCCAACCACCCACCTCGAGGCCCTGATGATGATCTCCATGGCCATTGTGAAGGCCAGAGGTGAGACTGTACAGCCGGCCATGATGCCGATCTCCACACGTAGCCAGGAAGTTGTGAAGTCTGGCGTGGAGAAGCACAACTGTAGATCTTCAAAGTAGGATTTTACCAGGGTGGTGATGGATGGTGGGACGTGGAAGAACTTGAAGGACTCCCAGAGTAGATTGTGGGGAACTGAGCCAAAGGCATTGGCCAGGTCGAGAAAGGTGACGTGCAGGTCTCTTTTTGCCTTCTTCGCCTCTTGGATCTGCTGCCAAATCATACTGGTATGTTCCAAGCAACCAGAGGACCCTGGAATGCCCGCCTTCTGTACGGATGTATCTACGTATTTGTTCCTCTCCAGGTAGGTAGAAAGCCTTTGAGCAATGACACTGAAAAAGATTTTCCCCTCCACGTTGAGAAGGCAGATGGGACGGAATTGGTTGATGTCAGCTGCATCCTTCTCTTTGGGGATGAGTACACCTCCTGCCCTTCGCCACGCCTTGGGGATTATCCCTTTCTGCCACACTACTCTCATCAGTTCCCAAAGATAGCGGAGAACATCCGGGGCGTTCTTGTAGAACTTATACGGCACCCCATTTGGCCCCGGGGCTGATGCTGATCTTGTCCGCTGAACTATGTTCTCCACTTCCTTCCACTTTGGAGGGGCAGTCTCCAAGTGGAACTCAGGAGCCTGAAGAGGTGGGATGTCCTGTGGGATGGTTAGCTGCTCATGCCTTTTGTCATCATGGTGGACCATCTCCAAATGTTTTTCCAATTCTTGTTTTGTAGTTTTCAGGGTTCCACTTTTCTCCTTGGTGAACAGATCTTTAACAAACTTGAAGAGGTCTTTATAGAAACGTGTTCTTGTGTGTTCCTTTCTTTTTCGATGTTTCCTCAAGTTCTCTGCTCTCCGCAAGGCTGCCAGTCGGCATTTGATGTCATCTTGTAGTAGAGCAAGACCCTCCCTATCAATGTCAGATGCCTTTCTCCATTGCTTTCTAAGTTGTCGCCTCTCTCTGACTAGTCTATCCATTTCTTACTGTCTCCTTGATTTGACTGGTGAAGGTGTTTCTTTGTGGCTACTCCTTTCCTTCACCCCAAACCGCTCTACTCCATACTGGTAGATTAGATCACCGATGTTGTCCAGCTTTTTCTCCGCTGTTCCCACTTGTTGCCTTAGGATGTTAGCCAGGTCTTGATTGACTGTTTCCCATTCTCTCTTTTCTGCAGCTTTAGGCCACTTCACTCTTGGCTTGTGCCCCTTGATCTTCCTCTCCATGGGCGGTCTCTGTGGTTGGGCAGGCTCCTCCACCAGCCTTTCTATGCTTGTATCTTCCTCAGTGACCGGGGTGCTGATGCTCTGCGAACTGTGGTTTGTGTCCGGTCGCTGTGCTTCACCTGACTGACTCGCCTGATTGCTCCTTAAGAAGTACAGGTCAATGCAGGGCCCTGGTCTCTTCTCTCTCAAGCATCCTTTCTTTCCTTGGTGGGTTCTCAGCCCCCTGAATGGTGTTATCTTCGTCCATCCACAGGTGCAAACTTGGAGTGTGTGTCCTGCTGCTGCTGTGGTTGCCTCATGCGACTTATTCATACTCGTAGTCCTTTCCATTCCTAAGTCTGTAGCCGTGTTATCAGTCATTGAGCCATCTTGCGCCCCCGCTCTCGCAGGCTCCAGGGGTATGTTTCTTTGTTTACTTTTCGTAGCATTTGGAGGGTGGCTCCAGCGACTGTAATAAGCGTCGGAGCCTGCCGCCATGGGTAGCTGGCCCATGGCAGCCCCAGTGGGGTCTATTCCCTCCGGTCAGCTGTCTCTCCATGCCGTCACACGGTCTTTCCCATGTTGTCAGCTGACCTTTCTCAGCAGTCACTGGATGCTTCCAGGTATTCAGATTCATAAAACACTGGACAAGATGGTGTTACTATCCATTGTGCCATTAGATGTTTTACACATGAGTCACATGAGCTTCCTTGATGGTGAGAGTGGCGTGTGGGGGGGGGGGGGGGTGTACCTTGTCAATTTAGGACACATCGTCAGTAGTGTTCCTTCGAATCACGGGGTGTTTCGGCCCTTTAACACTAAACACCCTCATCAAAGGTGGCCAGCTACGGGGTGATCAAGCCCGAGCTTGTGTCCCATGCCCAATTACAAGTCCAAGGGACTATGCATGGCAGGGGCGTCCACTCCCCTGAGTCAGGCTTGGAACTGACCGCATACCTTGGTCCCTCATCTCCTGGTTGGGAGAAAGGGTGTTGGATGAGTGAGCCTAGTGAGTGTGCCCTGATGTTTTTTGAGCCCAGCAGGGGTCCTTCCGCTTCATCCAAATCCACTGGCTGCTTCTTTCAGCTGCTTCAGACATGGATTTAATTATCTGTCGCAGTGCCTGTCCTTGGATACCAACATCTTTTAAAAACCTGATGGTAGAAGTGGCCACAAAACCTCGGCATCCTACTTCCACTGGGTACACTTGCGCGTTCCAGCCACGATGTTGTGCATCAGCCGCCAGCTCTGTGTAGCGCAGCTTCTTGCGTTCGTAGGCTTCCTCTGTTGCCCCCTCCCACGGGACTGTGAGCTCAATGATGTTGACGGCTTTGAGAGAGGGAGACCAGAGTACCAAGTCTGGTCTGAGTGTTGTAGCTGCTATCTCTGGTGGGAAGATCAGTTGCTGTCCAATATCAACAAGCATCTTCCAATCCTGAGCCATGCCCAACTTTCCAAGTTTTGACTTGGTAGGGGGGTGTTTGGGTTTTGGCTGTCCCTCTCGAATGAATGTTTGAGCTTTGATGGAGTTGGATGCCCTAGGTGAGGAGTTGATGTTGGATCTCTTTGTCTCCAGAGCTGCTGCCAAACTTTTGAGGACCTGGTTGTGCCTCCAAGTGTAGCGCCCCTGTGTGAGGCTGGTTTTACACCCGGTCAAGATGTGTCTAAGGGTAGCTGGAGATGGACAGAGGGAACAGGTTGGATCTTCCCCATACCAGTCCTGGAGGTTTTTTTGAGATGGTAGCACATCGTATGTTGCTCTGATGATAAAGCTTATGGTGCTTGCCTCCATTTCCCAAAGTTGCCTCCAGCTGAGTTCTCTCCTCTCCAGCCCTTCCCATCTGGTCCATTGTCCCTGTTTGGCAAGAGACACAGCCTTTGCATTTCTTCCAGCCTCCTCCTGGTGGCGCACCTCTTCTACCACCATTCTCCTCCTCTCTGAAGTTGAGGCCTTGCTCCAAGATGGTTTTCTTGGTGCAAGCCCAAAGCCTCCTCTTCCCATCTGGACATGCCCCACAATGTCAGTATGCCTTAGAGCTGACATGGCATGCTGTGCTGCATCTGATGGTGTCCATTTCCGTCCATTTGACAGTGGCGGTGCAGCCTTGCTGATGGTCTGGTCTCTGGAGTCCCTCAGCGTCAATAGGAGCCTTACTTTAGAGCACTTGTACTCTTCAACAAGGCTTGTAATTGGTAGCTGAAGGACTCCTTTGCCGTAGAGACCAATGTTAGTCAAACAGCGGGGAACTCCAAGCCATTTCTTGACATAGGCAGTCACAGTTTGCTCCATCTTTTCCACAGTTGTGATTGGGATGTCGTAGATGGTCAACGGCCACATTATCCGGGGGAGAAGTCCAAATTGCAAACACCAGAGCTTCAGCTTCCCTGGCAGGAGTGTCCCGTTGATGCTTTGCAAATTGTTGCTAAGGTCCTGTCTTATCTGCTTCACCTGGTCCTTGTCCTTGAGGCTTGCATTGTACCATCTGCCCAGGCTCTTGATGGGGTGTTCAGACACTGTTGGTATGGGGTCTTCATCAATGCAAAACCTCACGTTTTTCAGCTTTCCCTTGACAATGGAGATACTCCGAGATTTGCTCGGCTTGAATTTCATCCGGGCCCACTTGATGTTTTCCTGCAGTTTGCCAAGTAGCCGCCTGGTGCAAGCTGCAGTGGTGGTCAGTGTGGTCATGTCATCCATGAAAGCTCGGATGGGTGGTAGACGAATGCCATTTTTCGTTCGTTCTCCTCCAACCACCCACCTCGAGGCCCTGATGATGATCTCCATGGCCATTGTGAAGGCCAGAGGTGAGACTGTACAGCCGGCCATGATGCCGATCTCCACACGTAGCCAGGAAGTTGTGAAGTCTGGCGTGGAGAAGCACAACTGTAGATCTTCAAAGTAGGATTTTACCAGGGTGGTGATGGATGGTGGGACGTGGAAGAACTTGAAGGACTCCCAGAGTAGATTGTGGGGAACTGAGCCAAAGGCATTGGCCAGGTCGAGAAAGGTGACGTGCAGGTCTCTTTTTGCCTTCTTCGCCTCTTGGATCTGCTGCCAAATCATACTGGTATGTTCCAAGCAACCAGAGGACCCTGGAATGCCCGCCTTCTGTACGGATGTATCTACGTATTTGTTCCTCTCCAGGTAGGTAGAAAGCCTTTGAGCAATGACACTGAAAAAGATTTTCCCCTCCACGTTGAGAAGGCAGATGGGACGGAATTGGTTGATGTCAGCTGCATCCTTCTCTTTGGGGATGAGTACACCTCCTGCCCTTCGCCACGCCTTGGGGATTATCCCTTTCTGCCACACTACTCTCATCAGTTCCCAAAGATAGCGGAGAACATCCGGGGCGTTCTTGTAGAACTTATACGGCACCCCATTTGGCCCCGGGGCTGATGCTGATCTTGTCCGCTGAACTATGTTCTCCACTTCCTTCCACTTTGGAGGGGCAGTCTCCAAGTGGAACTCAGGAGCCTGAAGAGGTGGGATGTCCTGTGGGATGGTTAGCTGCTCATGCCTTTTGTCATCATGGTGGACCATCTCCAAATGTTTTTCCAATTCTTGTTTTGTAGTTTTCAGGGTTCCACTTTTCTCCTTGGTGAACAGATCTTTAACAAACTTGAAGGGGTCTTTATAGAAACGTGTTCTTGTGTGTTCCTTTCTTTTTCGATGTTTCCTCAAGTTCTCTGCTCTCCGCAAGGCTGCCAGTCGGCATTTGATGTCATCTTGTAGTAGAGCAAGACCCTCCCTATCAATGTCAGATGCCTTTCTCCATTGCTTTCTAAGTTGTCGCCTCTCTCTGACTAGTCTATCCATTTCTTACTGTCTCCTTGATTTGACTGGTGAAGGTGTTTCTTTGTGGCTACTCCTTTCCTTCACCCCAAACCGCTCTACTCCATACTGGTAGATTAGATCACCGATGTTGTCCAGCTTTTTCTCCGCTGTTCCCACTTGTTGCCTTAGGATGTTAGCCAGGTCTTGATTGACTGTTTCCCATTCTCTCTTTTCTGCAGCTTTAGGCCACTTCACTCTTGGCTTGTGCCCCTTGATCTTCCTCTCCATGGGCGGTCTCTGTGGTTGGGCAGGCTCCTCCACCAGCCTTTCTATGCTTGTATCTTCCTCAGTGACCGGGGTGCTGATGCTCTGCGAACTGTGGTTTGTGTCCGGTCGCTGTGCTTCACCTGACTGACTCGCCTGATTGCTCCTTAAGAAGTACAGGTCAATGCAGGGCCCTGGTCTCTTCTCTCTCAAGCATCCTTTCTTTCCTTGGTGGGTTCTCAGCCCCCTGAATGGTGTTATCTTCGTCCATCCACAGGTGCAAACTTGGAGTGTGTGTCCTGCTGCTGCTGTGGTTGCCTCATGCGACTTATTCATACTCGTAGTCCTTTCCATTCCTAAGTCTGTAGCCGTGTTATCAGTCATTGAGCCATCTTGCGCCCCCGCTCTCGCAGGCTCCAGGGGTATGTTTCTTTGTTTACTTTTCGTAGCATTTGGAGGGTGGCTCCAGCGACTGTAATAAGCGTCGGAGCCTGCCGCCATGGGTAGCTGGCCCATGGCAGCCCCAGTGGGGTCTATTCCCTCCGGTCAGCTGTCTCTCCATGCCGTCACACGGTCTTTCCCATGTTGTCAGCTGACCTTTCTCAGCAGTCACTGGATGCTTCCAGGTATTCAGATTCATAAAACACTGGACAAGATGGTGTTACTATCCATTGTGCCATTAGATGTTTTACACATGAGTCACATGAGCTTCCTTGATGGTGAGAGTGGCGTGTGGGGGGGGGGGGGGGTGTACCTTGTCAATTTAGGACACATCGTCAGTAGTGTTCCTTCGAATCACGGGGTGTTTCGGCCCTTTAACACTAAACACCCTCATCAAAGGTGGCCAGCTACGGGGTGATCAAGCCCGAGCTTGTGTCCCATGCCCAATTACAAGTCCAAGGGACTATGCATGGCAGGGGCGTCCACTCCCCTGAGTCAGGCTTGGAACTGACCGCATACCTTGGTCCCTCATCTCCTGGTTGGGAGAAAGGGTGTTGGATGAGTGAGCCTAGTGAGTGTGCCCTGATGTTTTTTGAGCCCAGCAGGGGTCCTTCCGCTTCATCCAAATCCACTGGCTGCTTCTTTCAGCTGCTTCAGACATGGATTTAATTATCTGTCGCAGTGCCTGTCCTTGGATACCAACATCTTTTAAAAACCTGATGGTAGAAGTGGCCACAAAACCTCGGCATCCTACTTCCACTGGGTACACTTGCGCGTTCCAGCCACGATGTTGTGCATCAGCCGCCAGCTCTGTGTAGCGCAGCTTCTTGCGTTCGTAGGCTTCCTCTGTTGCCCCCTCCCACGGGACTGTGAGCTCAATGATGTTGACGGCTTTGAGAGAGGGAGACCAGAGTACCAAGTCTGGTCTGAGTGTTGTAGCTGCTATCTCTGGTGGGAAGATCAGTTGCTGTCCAATATCAACAAGCATCTTCCAATCCTGAGCCATGCCCAACTTTCCAAGTTTTGACTTGGTAGGGGGGTGTTTGGGTTTTGGCTGTCCCTCTCGAATGAATGTTTGAGCTTTGATGGAGTTGGATGCCCTAGGTGAGGAGTTGATGTTGGATCTCTTTGTCTCCAGAGCTGCTGCCAAACTTTTGAGGACCTGGTTGTGCCTCCAAGTGTAGCGCCCCTGTGTGAGGCTGGTTTTACACCCGGTCAAGATGTGCCTAAGGGTAGCTGGAGATGGACAGAGGGAACAGGTTGGATCTTCCCCATACCAGTCCTGGAGGTTTTTTTGAGATGGTAGCACATCGTATGTTGCTCTGATGATAAAGCTTATGGTGCTTGCCTCCATTTCCCAAAGTTGCCTCCAGCTGAGTTCTCTCCTCTCCAGCCCTTCCCATCTGGTCCATTGTCCCTGTTTGGCAAGAGACACAGCCTTTGCATTTCTTCCAGCCTCCTCCTGGTGGCGCACCTCTTCTACCACCATTCTCCTCCTCTCTGAAGTTGAGGCCTTGCTCCAAGATGGTTTTCTTGGTGCAAGCCCAAAGCCTCCTCTTCCCATCTGGACATGCCCCACAATGTCAGTATGCCTTAGAGCTGACATGGCATGCTGTGCTGCATCTGATGGTGTCCATTTCCGTCCATTTGACAGTGGCGGTGCAGCCTTGCTGATGGTCTGGTCTCTGGAGTCCCTCAGCGTCAATAGGAGCCTTACTTTAGAGCACTTGTACTCTTCAACAAGGCTTGTAATTGGTAGCTGAAGGACTCCTTTGCCGTAGAGACCAATGTTAGTCAAACAGCGGGGAACTCCAAGCCATTTCTTGACATAGGCAGTCACAGTTTGCTCCATCTTTTCCACAGTTGTGATTGGGATGTCGTAGATGGTCAACGGCCACATTATCCGGGGGAGAAGTCCAAATTGCAAACACCAGAGCTTCAGCTTCCCTGGCAGGAGTGTCCCGTTGATGCTTTGCAAATTGTTGCTAAGGTCCTGTCTTATCTGCTTCACCTGGTCCTTGTCCTTGAGGCTTGCATTGTACCATCTGCCCAGGCTCTTGATGGGGTGTTCAGACACTGTTGGTATGGGGTCTTCATCAATGCAAAACCTCACGTTTTTCAGCTTTCCCTTGACAATGGAGATACTCCGAGATTTGCTCGGCTTGAATTTCATCCGGGCCCACTTGATGTTTTCCTGCAGTTTGCCAAGTAGCCGCCTGGTGCAAGCTGCAGTGGTGGTCAGTGTGGTCATGTCATCCATGAAAGCTCGGATGGGTGGTAGACGAATGCCATTTTTCGTTCGTTCTCCTCCAACCACCCACCTCGAGGCCCTGATGATGATCTCCATGGCCATTGTGAAGGCCAGAGGTGAGACTGTACAGCCGGCCATGATGCCGATCTCCACACGTAGCCAGGAAGTTGTGAAGTCTGGCGTGGAGAAGCACAACTGTAGATCTTCAAAGTAGGATTTTACCAGGGTGGTGATGGATGGTGGGACGTGGAAGAACTTGAAGGACTCCCAGAGTAGATTGTGGGGAACTGAGCCAAAGGCATTGGCCAGGTCGAGAAAGGTGACGTGCAGGTCTCTTTTTGCCTTCTTCGCCTCTTGGATCTGCTGCCAAATCATACTGGTATGTTCCAAGCAACCAGAGGACCCTGGAATGCCCGCCTTCTGTACGGATGTATCTACGTATTTGTTCCTCTCCAGGTAGGTAGAAAGCCTTTGAGCAATGACACTGAAAAAGATTTTCCCCTCCACGTTGAGAAGGCAGATGGGACGGAATTGGTTGATGTCAGCTGCATCCTTCTCTTTGGGGATGAGTACACCTCCTGCCCTTCGCCACGCCTTGGGGATTATCCCTTTCTGCCACACTACTCTCATCAGTTCCCAAAGATAGCGGAGAACATCCGGGGCGTTCTTGTAGAACTTATACGGCACCCCATTTGGCCCCGGGGCTGATGCTGATCTTGTCCGCTGAACTATGTTCTCCACTTCCTTCCACTTTGGAGGGGCAGTCTCCAAGTGGAACTCAGGAGCCTGAAGAGGTGGGATGTCCTGTGGGATGGTTAGCTGCTCATGCCTTTTGTCATCATGGTGGACCATCTCCAAATGTTTTTCCAATTCTTGTTTTGTAGTTTTCAGGGTTCCACTTTTCTCCTTGGTGAACAGATCTTTAACAAACTTGAAGGGGTCTTTATAGAAACGTGTTCTTGTGTGTTCCTTTCTTTTTCGATGTTTCCTCAAGTTCTCTGCTCTCCGCAAGGCTGCCAGTCGGCATTTGATGTCATCTTGTAGTAGAGCAAGACCCTCCCTATCAATGTCAGATGCCTTTCTCCATTGCTTTCTAAGTTGTCGCCTCTCTCTGACTAGTCTATCCATTTCTTACTGTCTCCTTGATTTGACTGGTGAAGGTGTTTCTTTGTGGCTACTCCTTTCCTTCACCCCAAACCGCTCTACTCCATACTGGTAGATTAGATCACCGATGTTGTCCAGCTTTTTCTCCGCTGTTCCCACTTGTTGCCTTAGGATGTTAGCCAGGTCTTGATTGACTGTTTCCCATTCTCTCTTTTCTGCAGCTTTAGGCCACTTCACTCTTGGCTTGTGCCCCTTGATCTTCCTCTCCATGGGCGGTCTCTGTGGTTGGGCAGGCTCCTCCACCAGCCTTTCTATGCTTGTATCTTCCTCAGTGACCGGGGTGCTGATGCTCTGCGAACTGTGGTTTGTGTCCGGTCGCTGTGCTTCACCTGACTGACTCGCCTGATTGCTCCTTAAGAAGTACAGGTCAATGCAGGGCCCTGGTCTCTTCTCTCTCAAGCATCCTTTCTTTCCTTGGTGGGTTCTCAGCCCCCTGAATGGTGTTATCTTCGTCCATCCACAGGTGCAAACTTGGAGTGTGTGTCCTGCTGCTGCTGTGGTTGCCTCATGCGACTTATTCATACTCGTAGTCCTTTCCATTCCTAAGTCTGTAGCCGTGTTATCAGTCATTGAGCCATCTTGCGCCCCCGCTCTCGCAGGCTCCAGGGGTATGTTTCTTTGTTTACTTTTCGTAGCATTTGGAGGGTGGCTCCAGCGACTGTAATAAGCGTCGGAGCCTGCCGCCATGGGTAGCTGGCCCATGGCAGCCCCAGTGGGGTCTATTCCCTCCGGTCAGCTGTCTCTCCATGCCGTCACACGGTCTTTCCCATGTTGTCAGCTGACCTTTCTCAGCAGTCACTGGATGCTTCCAGGTATTCAGATTCATAAAACACTGGACAAGATGGTGTTACTATCCATTGTGCCATTAGATGTTTTACACATGAGTCACATGAGCTTCCTTGATGGTGAGAGTGGCGTGTGGGGGGGGGGGGGGGTGTACCTTGTCAATTTAGGACACATCGTCAGTAGTGTTCCTTCGAATCACGGGGTGTTTCGGCCCTTTAACACTAAACACCCTCATCAAAGGTGGCCAGCTACGGGGTGATCAAGCCCGAGCTTGTGTCCCATGCCCAATTACAAGTCCAAGGGACTATGCATGGCAGGGGCGTCCACTCCCCTGAGTCAGGCTTGGAACTGACCGCATACCTTGGTCCCTCATCTCCTGGTTGGGAGAAAGGGTGTTGGATGAGTGAGCCTAGTGAGTGTGCCCTGATGTTTTTTGAGCCCAGCAGGGGTCCTTCCGCTTCATCCAAATCCACTGGCTGCTTCTTTCAGCTGCTTCAGACATGGATTTAATTATCTGTCGCAGTGCCTGTCCTTGGATACCAACATCTTTTAAAAACCTGATGGTAGAAGTGGCCACAAAACCTCGGCATCCTACTTCCACTGGGTACACTTGCGCGTTCCAGCCACGATGTTGTGCATCAGCCGCCAGCTCTGTGTAGCGCAGCTTCTTGCGTTCGTAGGCTTCCTCTGTTGCCCCCTCCCACGGGACTGTGAGCTCAATGATGTTGACGGCTTTGAGAGAGGGAGACCAGAGTACCAAGTCTGGTCTGAGTGTTGTAGCTGCTATCTCTGGTGGGAAGATCAGTTGCTGTCCAATATCAACAAGCATCTTCCAATCCTGAGCCATGCCCAACTTTCCAAGTTTTGACTTGGTAGGGGGGTGTTTGGGTTTTGGCTGTCCCTCTCGAATGAATGTTTGAGCTTTGATGGAGTTGGATGCCCTAGGTGAGGAGTTGATGTTGGATCTCTTTGTCTCCAGAGCTGCTGCCAAACTTTTGAGGACCTGGTTGTGCCTCCAAGTGTAGCGCCCCTGTGTGAGGCTGGTTTTACACCCGGTCAAGATGTGCCTAAGGGTAGCTGGAGATGGACAGAGGGAACAGGTTGGATCTTCCCCATACCAGTCCTGGAGGTTTTTTTGAGATGGTAGCACATCGTATGTTGCTCTGATGATAAAGCTTATGGTGCTTGCCTCCATTTCCCAAAGTTGCCTCCAGCTGAGTTCTCTCCTCTCCAGCCCTTCCCATCTGGTCCATTGTCCCTGTTTGGCAAGAGACACAGCCTTTGCATTTCTTCCAGCCTCCTCCTGGTGGCGCACCTCTTCTACCACCATTCTCCTCCTCTCTGAAGTTGAGGCCTTGCTCCAAGATGGTTTTCTTGGTGCAAGCCCAAAGCCTCCTCTTCCCATCTGGACATGCCCCACAATGTCAGTATGCCTTAGAGCTGACATGGCATGCTGTGCTGCATCTGATGGTGTCCATTTCCGTCCATTTGACAGTGGCGGTGCAGCCTTGCTGATGGTCTGGTCTCTGGAGTCCCTCAGCGTCAATAGGAGCCTTACTTTAGAGCACTTGTACTCTTCAACAAGGCTTGTAATTGGTAGCTGAAGGACTCCTTTGCCGTAGAGACCAATGTTAGTCAAACAGCGGGGAACTCCAAGCCATTTCTTGACATAGGCAGTCACAGTTTGCTCCATCTTTTCCACAGTTGTGATTGGGATGTCGTAGATGGTCAACGGCCACATTATCCGGGGGAGAAGTCCAAATTGCAAACACCAGAGCTTCAGCTTCCCTGGCAGGAGTGTCCCGTTGATGCTTTGCAAATTGTTGCTAAGGTCCTGTCTTATCTGCTTCACCTGGTCCTTGTCCTTGAGGCTTGCATTGTACCATCTGCCCAGGCTCTTGATGGGGTGTTCAGACACTGTTGGTATGGGGTCTTCATCAATGCAAAACCTCACGTTTTTCAGCTTTCCCTTGACAATGGAGATACTCCGAGATTTGCTCGGCTTGAATTTCATCCGGGCCCACTTGATGTTTTCCTGCAGTTTGCCAAGTAGCCGCCTGGTGCAAGCTGCAGTGGTGGTCAGTGTGGTCATGTCATCCATGAAAGCTCGGATGGGTGGTAGACGAATGCCATTTTTCGTTCGTTCTCCTCCAACCACCCACCTCGAGGCCCTGATGATGATCTCCATGGCCATTGTGAAGGCCAGAGGTGAGACTGTACAGCCGGCCATGATGCCGATCTCCACACGTAGCCAGGAAGTTGTGAAGTCTGGCGTGGAGAAGCACAACTGTAGATCTTCAAAGTAGGATTTTACCAGGGTGGTGATGGATGGTGGGACGTGGAAGAACTTGAAGGACTCCCAGAGTAGATTGTGGGGAACTGAGCCAAAGGCATTGGCCAGGTCGAGAAAGGTGACGTGCAGGTCTCTTTTTGCCTTCTTCGCCTCTTGGATCTGCTGCCAAATCATACTGGTATGTTCCAAGCAACCAGAGGACCCTGGAATGCCCGCCTTCTGTACGGATGTATCTACGTATTTGTTCCTCTCCAGGTAGGTAGAAAGCCTTTGAGCAATGACACTGAAAAAGATTTTCCCCTCCACGTTGAGAAGGCAGATGGGACGGAATTGGTTGATGTCAGCTGCATCCTTCTCTTTGGGGATGAGTACACCTCCTGCCCTTCGCCACGCCTTGGGGATTATCCCTTTCTGCCACACTACTCTCATCAGTTCCCAAAGATAGCGGAGAACATCCGGGGCGTTCTTGTAGAACTTATACGGCACCCCATTTGGCCCCGGGGCTGATGCTGATCTTGTCCGCTGAACTATGTTCTCCACTTCCTTCCACTTTGGAGGGGCAGTCTCCAAGTGGAACTCAGGAGCCTGAAGAGGTGGGATGTCCTGTGGGATGGTTAGCTGCTCATGCCTTTTGTCATCATGGTGGACCATCTCCAAATGTTTTTCCAATTCTTGTTTTGTAGTTTTCAGGGTTCCACTTTTCTCCTTGGTGAACAGATCTTTAACAAACTTGAAGGGGTCTTTATAGAAACGTGTTCTTGTGTGTTCCTTTCTTTTTCGATGTTTCCTCAAGTTCTCTGCTCTCCGCAAGGCTGCCAGTCGGCATTTGATGTCATCTTGTAGTAGAGCAAGACCCTCCCTATCAATGTCAGATGCCTTTCTCCATTGCTTTCTAAGTTGTCGCCTCTCTCTGACTAGTCTATCCATTTCTTACTGTCTCCTTGATTTGACTGGTGAAGGTGTTTCTTTGTGGCTACTCCTTTCCTTCACCCCAAACCGCTCTACTCCATACTGGTAGATTAGATCACCGATGTTGTCCAGCTTTTTCTCCGCTGTTCCCACTTGTTGCCTTAGGATGTTAGCCAGGTCTTGATTGACTGTTTCCCATTCTCTCTTTTCTGCAGCTTTAGGCCACTTCACTCTTGGCTTGTGCCCCTTGATCTTCCTCTCCATGGGCGGTCTCTGTGGTTGGGCAGGCTCCTCCACCAGCCTTTCTATGCTTGTATCTTCCTCAGTGACCGGGGTGCTGATGCTCTGCGAACTGTGGTTTGTGTCCGGTCGCTGTGCTTCACCTGACTGACTCGCCTGATTGCTCCTTAAGAAGTACAGGTCAATGCAGGGCCCTGGTCTCTTCTCTCTCAAGCATCCTTTCTTTCCTTGGTGGGTTCTCAGCCCCCTGAATGGTGTTATCTTCGTCCATCCACAGGTGCAAACTTGGAGTGTGTGTCCTGCTGCTGCTGTGGTTGCCTCATGCGACTTATTCATACTCGTAGTCCTTTCCATTCCTAAGTCTGTAGCCGTGTTATCAGTCATTGAGCCATCTTGCGCCCCCGCTCTCGCAGGCTCCAGGGTTATGTTTCTTTGTTTACTTTTCGTAGCATTTGGAGGGTGGCTCCAGCGACTGTAATAAGCGTCGGAGCCTGCCGCCATGGGTAGCTGGCCCATGGCAGCCCCAGTGGGGTCTATTCCCTCCGGTCAGCTGTCTCTCCATGCCGTCACACGGTCTTTCCCATGTTGTCAGCTGACCTTTCTCAGCAGTCACTGGATGCTTCCAGGTATTCAGATTCATAAAACACTGGACAAGATGGTGTTACTATCCATTGTGCCATTAGATGTTTTACACATGAGTCACATGAGCTTCCTTGATGGTGAGAGTGGCGTGTGGGGGGGGGGGGGGGGGGTGTACCTTGTCAATTTAGGACACATCGTCAGTAGTGTTCCTTCGAATCACGGGGTGTTTCGGCCCTTTAACACTAAACACCCTCATCAAAGGTGGCCAGCTACGGGGTGATCAAGCCCGAGCTTGTGTCCCATGCCCAATTACAAGTCCAAGGGACTATGCATGGCAGGGGCGTCCACTCCCCTGAGTCAGGCTTGGAACTGACCGCATACCTTGGTCCCTCATCTCCTGGTTGGGAGAAAGGGTGTTGGATGAGTGAGCCTAGTGAGTGTGCCCTGATGTTTTTTGAGCCCAGCAGGGGTCCTTCCGCTTCATCCAAATCCACTGGCTGCTTCTTTCAGCTGCTTCAGACATGGATTTAATTATCTGTCGCAGTGCCTGTCCTTGGATACCAACATCTTTTAAAAACCTGATGGTAGAAGTGGCCGCAAAACCTCGGCATCCTACTTCCACTGGGTACACTTGCGCGTTCCAGCCACGATGTTGTGCATCAGCCGCCAGCTCTGTGTAGCGCAGCTTCTTGCGTTCGTAGGCTTCCTCTGTTGCCCCCTCCCACGGGACTGTGAGCTCAATGATGTTGACGGCTTTGAGAGAGGGAGACCAGAGTACCAAGTCTGGTCTGAGTGTTGTAGCTGCTATCTCTGGTGGGAAGATCAGTTGCTGTCCAATATCAACAAGCATCTTCCAATCCTGAGCCATGCCCAACTTTCCAAGTTTTGACTTGGTAGGGGGGTGTTTGGGTTTTGGCTGTCCCTCTCGAATGAATGTTTGAGCTTTGATGGAGTTGGATGCCCTAGGTGAGGAGTTGATGTTGGATCTCTTTGTCTCCAGAGCTGCTGCCAAACTTTTGAGGACCTGGTTGTGCCTCCAAGTGTAGCGCCCCTGTGTGAGGCTGGTTTTACACCCGGTCAAGATGTGCCTAAGGGTAGCTGGAGATGGACAGAGGGAACAGGTTGGATCTTCCCCATACCAGTCCTGGAGGTTTTTTTGAGATGGTAGCACATCGTATGTTGCTCTGATGATAAAGCTTATGGTGCTTGCCTCCATTTCCCAAAGTTGCCTCCAGCTGAGTTCTCTCCTCTCCAGCCCTTCCCATCTGGTCCATTGTCCCTGTTTGGCAAGAGACACAGCCTTTGCATTTCTTCCAGCCTCCTCCTGGTGGCGCACCTCTTCTACCACCATTCTCCTCCTCTCTGAAGTTGAGGCCTTGCTCCAAGATGGTTTTCTTGGTGCAAGCCCAAAGCCTCCTCTTCCCATCTGGACATGCCCCACAATGTCAGTATGCCTTAGAGCTGACATGGCATGCTGTGCTGCATCTGATGGTGTCCATTTCCGTCCATTTGACAGTGGCGGTGCAGCCTTGCTGATGGTCTGGTCTCTGGAGTCCCTCAGCGTCAATAGGAGCCTTACTTTAGAGCACTTGTACTCTTCAACAAGGCTTGTAATTGGTAGCTGAAGGACTCCTTTGCCATAGAGACCAATGTTAGTCAAACAGCGGGGAACTCCAAGCCATTTCTTGACATAGGCAGTCACAGTTTGCTCCATCTTTTCCACAGTTGTGATTGGGATGTCGTAGATGGTCAACGGCCACATTATCCGGGGGAGAAGTCCAAATTGCAAACACCAGAGCTTCAGCTTCCCTGGCTGGAGTGTCCCGTTGATGCTTTGCAAATTGTTGCTAAGGTCCTGTCTTATCTGCTTCACCTGGTCCTTGTCCTTGAGGCTTGCATTGTACCATCTGCCCAGGCTCTTGATGGGGTGTTCAGACACTGTTGGTATGGGGTCTTCATCAATGCAAAACCTCACGTTTTTCAGCTTTCCCTTGACAATGGAGATACTCCGAGATTTGCTCGGCTTGAATTTCATCCGGGCCCACTTGATGTTTTCCTGCAGTTTGCCAAGTAGCCGCCTGGTGCAAGCTGCAGTGGTGGTCAGTGTGGTCATGTCATCCATGAAAGCTCGGATGGGTGGTAGACGAATGCCATTTTTCGTTCGTTCTCCTCCAACCACCCACCTCGAGGCCCTGATGATGATCTCCATGGCCATTGTGAAGGCCAGAGGTGAGACTGTACAGCCGGCCATGATGCCGATCTCCACACGTAGCCAGGAAGTTGTGAAGTCTGGCGTGGAGAAGCACAACTGTAGATCTTCAAAGTAGGATTTTACCAGGGTGGTGATGGATGGTGGGACGTGGAAGAACTTGAAGGACTCCCAGAGTAGATTGTGGGGAACTGAGCCAAAGGCATTGGCCAGGTCGAGAAAGGTGACGTGCAGGTCTCTTTTTGCCTTCTTCGCCTCTTGGATCTGCTGCCAAATCATACTGGTATGTTCCAAGCAACCAGAGGACCCTGGAATGCCCGCCTTCTGTACGGATGTATCTACGTATTTGTTCCTCTCCAGGTAGGTAGAAAGCCTTTGAGCAATGACACTGAAAAAGATTTTCCCCTCCACGTTGAGAAGGCAGATGGGACGGAATTGGTTGATGTCAGCTGCATCCTTCTCTTTGGGGATGAGTACACCTCCTGCCCTTCGCCACGCCTTGGGGATTATCCCTTTCTGCCACACTACTCTCATCAGTTCCCAAAGATAGCGGAGAACATCCGGGGCGTTCTTGTAGAACTTATACGGCACCCCATTTGGCCCCGGGGCTGATGCTGATCTTGTCCGCTGAACTATGTTCTCCACTTCCTTCCACTTTGGAGGGGCAGTCTCCAAGTGGAACTCAGGAGCCTGAAGAGGTGGGATGTCCTGTGGGATGGTTAGCTGCTCATGCCTTTTGTCATCATGGTGGACCATCTCCAAATGTTTTTCCAATTCTTGTTTTGTAGTTTTCAGGGTTCCACTTTTCTCCTTGGTGAACAGATCTTTAACAAACTTGAAGGGGTCTTTATAGAAACGTGTTCTTGTGTGTTCCTTTCTTTTTCGATGTTTCCTCAAGTTCTCTGCTCTCCGCAAGGCTGCCAGTCGGCATTTGATGTCATCTTGTAGTAGAGCAAGACCCTCCCTATCAATGTCAGATGCCTTTCTCCATTGCTTTCTAAGTTGTCGCCTCTCTCTGACTAGTCTATCCATTTCTTACTGTCTCCTTGATTTGACTGGTGAAGGTGTTTCTTTGTGGCTACTCCTTTCCTTCACCCCAAACCGCTCTACTCCATACTGGTAGATTAGATCACCGATGTTGTCCAGCTTTTTCTCCGCTGTTCCCACTTGTTGCCTTAGGATGTTAGCCAGGTCTTGATTGACTGTTTCCCATTCTCTCTTTTCTGCAGCTTTAGGCCACTTCACTCTTGGCTTGTGCCCCTTGATCTTCCTCTCCATGGGCGGTCTCTGTGGTTGGGCAGGCTCCTCCACCAGCCTTTCTATGCTTGTATCTTCCTCAGTGACCGGGGTGCTGATGCTCTGCGAACTGTGGTTTGTGTCCGGTCGCTGTGCTTCACCTGACTGACTCGCCTGATTGCTCCTTAAGAAGTACAGGTCAATGCAGGGCCCTGGTCTCTTCTCTCTCAAGCATCCTTTCTTTCCTTGGTGGGTTCTCAGCCCCCTGAATGGTGTTATCTTCGTCCATCCACAGGTGCAAACTTGGAGTGTGTGTCCTGCTGCTGCTGTGGTTGCCTCATGCGACTTATTCATACTCGTAGTCCTTTCCATTCCTAAGTCTGTAGCCGTGTTATCAGTCATTGAGCCATCTTGCGCCCCCGCTCTCGCAGGCTCCAGGGGTATGTTTCTTTGTTTACTTTTCGTAGCATTTGGAGGGTGGCTCCAGCGACTGTAATAAGCGTCGGAGCCTGCCGCCATGGGTAGCTGGCCCATGGCAGCCCCAGTGGGGTCTATTCCCTCCGGTCAGCTGTCTCTCCATGCCGTCACACGGTCTTTCCCATGTTGTCAGCTGACCTTTCTCAGCAGTCACTGGATGCTTCCAGGTATTCAGATTCATAAAACACTGGACAAGATGGTGTTACTATCCATTGTGCCATTAGATGTTTTACACATGAGTCACATGAGCTTCCTTGATGGTGAGAGTGGCGTGTGGGGGGGGGGGGGGGTGTACCTTGTCAATTTAGGACACATCGTCAGTAGTGTTCCTTCGAATCACGGGGTGTTTCGGCCCTTTAACACTAAACACCCTCATCAAAGGTGGCCAGCTACGGGGTGATCAAGCCCGAGCTTGTGTCCCATGCCCAATTACAAGTCCAAGGGACTATGCATGGCAGGGGCGTCCACTCCCCTGAGTCAGGCTTGGAACTGACCGCATACCTTGGTCCCTCATCTCCTGGTTGGGAGAAAGGGTGTTGGATGAGTGAGCCTAGTGAGTGTGCCCTGATGTTTTTTGAGCCCAGCAGGGGTCCTTCCGCTTCATCCAAATCCACTGGCTGCTTCTTTCAGCTGCTTCAGACATGGATTTAATTATCTGTCGCAGTGCCTGTCCTTGGATACCAACATCTTTTAAAAACCTGATGGTAGAAGTGGCCACAAAACCTCGGCATCCTACTTCCACTGGGTACACTTGCGCGTTCCAGCCACGATGTTGTGCATCAGCCGCCAGCTCTGTGTAGCGCAGCTTCTTGCGTTCGTAGGCTTCCTCTGTTGCCCCCTCCCACGGGACTGTGAGCTCAATGATGTTGACGGCTTTGAGAGAGGGAGACCAGAGTACCAAGTCTGGTCTGAGTGTTGTAGCTGCTATCTCTGGTGGGAAGATCAGTTGCTGTCCAATATCAACAAGCATCTTCCAATCCTGAGCCATGCCCAACTTTCCAAGTTTTGACTTGGTAGGGGGGTGTTTGGGTTTTGGCTGTCCCTCTCGAATGAATGTTTGAGCTTTGATGGAGTTGGATGCCCTAGGTGAGGAGTTGATGTTGGATCTCTTTGTCTCCAGAGCTGCTGCCAAACTTTTGAGGACCTGGTTGTGCCTCCAAGTGTAGCGCCCCTGTGTGAGGCTGGTTTTACACCCGGTCAAGATGTGCCTAAGGGTAGCTGGAGATGGACAGAGGGAACAGGTTGGATCTTCCCCATACCAGTCCTGGAGGTTTTTTTGAGATGGTAGCACATCGTATGTTGCTCTGATGATAAAGCTTATGGTGCTTGCCTCCATTTCCCAAAGTTGCCTCCAGCTGAGTTCTCTCCTCTCCAGCCCTTCCCATCTGGTCCATTGTCCCTGTTTGGCAAGAGACACAGCCTTTGCATTTCTTCCAGCCTCCTCCTGGTGGCGCACCTCTTCTACCACCATTCTCCTCCTCTCTGAAGTTGAGGCCTTGCTCCAAGATGGTTTTCTTGGTGCAAGCCCAAAGCCTCCTCTTCCCATCTGGACATGCCCCACAATGTCAGTATGCCTTAGAGCTGACATGGCATGCTGTGCTGCATCTGATGGTGTCCATTTCCGTCCATTTGACAGTGGCGGTGCAGCCTTGCTGATGGTCTGGTCTCTGGAGTCCCTCAGCGTCAATAGGAGCCTTACTTTAGAGCACTTGTACTCTTCAACAAGGCTTGTAATTGGTAGCTGAAGGACTCCTTTGCCGTAGAGACCAATGTTAGTCAAACAGCGGGGAACTCCAAGCCATTTCTTGACATAGGCAGTCACAGTTTGCTCCATCTTTTCCACAGTTGTGATTGGGATGTCGTAGATGGTCAACGGCCACATTATCCGGGGGAGAAGTCCAAATTGCAAACACCAGAGCTTCAGCTTCCCTGGCAGGAGTGTCCCGTTGATGCTTTGCAAATTGTTGCTAAGGTCCTGTCTTATCTGCTTCACCTGGTCCTTGTCCTTGAGGCTTGCATTGTACCATCTGCCCAGGCTCTTGATGGGGTGTTCAGACACTGTTGGTATGGGGTCTTCATCAATGCAAAACCTCACGTTTTTCAGCTTTCCCTTGACAATGGAGATACTCCGAGATTTGCTCGGCTTGAATTTCATCCGGGCCCACTTGATGTTTTCCTGCAGTTTGCCAAGTAGCCGCCTGGTGCAAGCTGCAGTGGTGGTCAGTGTGGTCATGTCATCCATGAAAGCTCGGATGGGTGGTAGACGAATGCCATTTTTCGTTCGTTCTCCTCCAACCACCCACCTCGAGGCCCTGATGATGATCTCCATGGCCATTGTGAAGGCCAGAGGTGAGACTGTACAGCCGGCCATGATGCCGATCTCCACACGTAGCCAGGAAGTTGTGAAGTCTGGCGTGGAGAAGCACAACTGTAGATCTTCAAAGTAGGATTTTACCAGGGTGGTGATGGATGGTGGGACGTGGAAGAACTTGAAGGACTCCCAGAGTAGATTGTGGGGAACTGAGCCAAAGGCATTGGCCAGGTCGAGAAAGGTGACGTGCAGGTCTCTTTTTGCCTTCTTCGCCTCTTGGATCTGCTGCCAAATCATACTGGTATGTTCCAAGCAACCAGAGGACCCTGGAATGCCCGCCTTCTGTACGGATGTATCTACGTATTTGTTCCTCTCCAGGTAGGTAGAAAGCCTTTGAGCAATGACACTGAAAAAGATTTTCCCCTCCACGTTGAGAAGGCAGATGGGACGGAATTGGTTGATGTCAGCTGCATCCTTCTCTTTGGGGATGAGTACACCTCCTGCCCTTCGCCACGCCTTGGGGATTATCCCTTTCTGCCACACTACTCTCATCAGTTCCCAAAGATAGCGGAGAACATCCGGGGCGTTCTTGTAGAACTTATACGGCACCCCATTTGGCCCCGGGGCTGATGCTGATCTTGTCCGCTGAACTATGTTCTCCACTTCCTTCCACTTTGGAGGGGCAGTCTCCAAGTGGAACTCAGGAGCCTGAAGAGGTGGGATGTCCTGTGGGATGGTTAGCTGCTCATGCCTTTTGTCATCATGGTGGACCATCTCCAAATGTTTTTCCAATTCTTGTTTTGTAGTTTTCAGGGTTCCACTTTTCTCCTTGGTGAACAGATCTTTAACAAACTTGAAGGGGTCTTTATAGAAACGTGTTCTTGTGTGTTCCTTTCTTTTTCGATGTTTCCTCAAGTTCTCTGCTCTCCGCAAGGCTGCCAGTCGGCATTTGATGTCATCTTGTAGTAGAGCAAGACCCTCCCTATCAATGTCAGATGCCTTTCTCCATTGCTTTCTAAGTTGTCGCCTCTCTCTGACTAGTCTATCCATTTCTTACTGTCTCCTTGATTTGACTGGTGAAGGTGTTTCTTTGTGGCTACTCCTTTCCTTCACCCCAAACCGCTCTACTCCATACTGGTAGATTAGATCACCGATGTTGTCCAGCTTTTTCTCCGCTGTTCCCACTTGTTGCCTTAGGATGTTAGCCAGGTCTTGATTGACTGTTTCCCATTCTCTCTTTTCTGCAGCTTTAGGCCACTTCACTCTTGGCTTGTGCCCCTTGATCTTCCTCTCCATGGGCGGTCTCTGTGGTTGGGCAGGCTCCTCCACCAGCCTTTCTATGCTTGTATCTTCCTCAGTGACCGGGGTGCTGATGCTCTGCGAACTGTGGTTTGTGTCCGGTCGCTGTGCTTCACCTGACTGACTCGCCTGATTGCTCCTTAAGAAGTACAGGTCAATGCAGGGCCCTGGTCTCTTCTCTCTCAAGCATCCTTTCTTTCCTTGGTGGGTTCTCAGCCCCCTGAATGGTGTTATCTTCGTCCATCCACAGGTGCAAACTTGGAGTGTGTGTCCTGCTGCTGCTGTGGTTGCCTCATGCGACTTATTCATACTCGTAGTCCTTTCCATTCCTAAGTCTGTAGCCGTGTTATCAGTCATTGAGCCATCTTGCGCCCCCGCTCTCGCAGGCTCCAGGGTTATGTTTCTTTGTTTACTTTTCGTAGCATTTGGAGGGTGGCTCCAGCGACTGTAATAAGCGTCGGAGCCTGCCGCCATGGGTAGCTGGCCCATGGCAGCCCCAGTGGGGTCTATTCCCTCCGGTCAGCTGTCTCTCCATGCCGTCACACGGTCTTTCCCATGTTGTCAGCTGACCTTTCTCAGCAGTCACTGGATGCTTCCAGGTATTCAGATTCATAAAACACTGGACAAGATGGTGTTACTATCCATTGTGCCATTAGATGTTTTACACATGAGTCACATGAGCTTCCTTGATGGTGAGAGTGGCGTGTGGGGGGGGGGGGGGGGGGTGTACCTTGTCAATTTAGGACACATCGTCAGTAGTGTTCCTTCGAATCACGGGGTGTTTCGGCCCTTTAACACTAAACACCCTCATCAAAGGTGGCCAGCTACGGGGTGATCAAGCCCGAGCTTGTGTCCCATGCCCAATTACAAGTCCAAGGGACTATGCATGGCAGGGGCGTCCACTCCCCTGAGTCAGGCTTGGAACTGACCGCATACCTTGGTCCCTCATCTCCTGGTTGGGAGAAAGGGTGTTGGATGAGTGAGCCTAGTGAGTGTGCCCTGATGTTTTTTGAGCCCAGCAGGGGTCCTTCCGCTTCATCCAAATCCACTGGCTGCTTCTTTCAGCTGCTTCAGACATGGATTTAATTATCTGTCGCAGTGCCTGTCCTTGGATACCAACATCTTTTAAAAACCTGATGGTAGAAGTGGCCGCAAAACCTCGGCATCCTACTTCCACTGGGTACACTTGCGCGTTCCAGCCACGATGTTGTGCATCAGCCGCCAGCTCTGTGTAGCGCAGCTTCTTGCGTTCGTAGGCTTCCTCTGTTGCCCCCTCCCACGGGACTGTGAGCTCAATGATGTTGACGGCTTTGAGAGAGGGAGACCAGAGTACCAAGTCTGGTCTGAGTGTTGTAGCTGCTATCTCTGGTGGGAAGATCAGTTGCTGTCCAATATCAACAAGCATCTTCCAATCCTGAGCCATGCCCAACTTTCCAAGTTTTGACTTGGTAGGGGGGTGTTTGGGTTTTGGCTGTCCCTCTCGAATGAATGTTTGAGCTTTGATGGAGTTGGATGCCCTAGGTGAGGAGTTGATGTTGGATCTCTTTGTCTCCAGAGCTGCTGCCAAACTTTTGAGGACCTGGTTGTGCCTCCAAGTGTAGCGCCCCTGTGTGAGGCTGGTTTTACACCCGGTCAAGATGTGCCTAAGGGTAGCTGGAGATGGACAGAGGGAACAGGTTGGATCTTCCCCATACCAGTCCTGGAGGTTTTTTTGAGATGGTAGCACATCGTATGTTGCTCTGATGATAAAGCTTATGGTGCTTGCCTCCATTTCCCAAAGTTGCCTCCAGCTGAGTTCTCTCCTCTCCAGCCCTTCCCATCTGGTCCATTGTCCCTGTTTGGCAAGAGACACAGCCTTTGCATTTCTTCCAGCCTCCTCCTGGTGGCGCACCTCTTCTACCACCATTCTCCTCCTCTCTGAAGTTGAGGCCTTGCTCCAAGATGGTTTTCTTGGTGCAAGCCCAAAGCCTCCTCTTCCCATCTGGACATGCCCCACAATGTCAGTATGCCTTAGAGCTGACATGGCATGCTGTGCTGCATCTGATGGTGTCCATTTCCGTCCATTTGACAGTGGCGGTGCAGCCTTGCTGATGGTCTGGTCTCTGGAGTCCCTCAGCGTCAATAGGAGCCTTACTTTAGAGCACTTGTACTCTTCAACAAGGCTTGTAATTGGTAGCTGAAGGACTCCTTTGCCATAGAGACCAATGTTAGTCAAACAGCGGGGAACTCCAAGCCATTTCTTGACATAGGCAGTCACAGTTTGCTCCATCTTTTCCACAGTTGTGATTGGGATGTCGTAGATGGTCAACGGCCACATTATCCGGGGGAGAAGTCCAAATTGCAAACACCAGAGCTTCAGCTTCCCTGGCTGGAGTGTCCCGTTGATGCTTTGCAAATTGTTGCTAAGGTCCTGTCTTATCTGCTTCACCTGGTCCTTGTCCTTGAGGCTTGCATTGTACCATCTGCCCAGGCTCTTGATGGGGTGTTCAGACACTGTTGGTATGGGGTCTTCATCAATGCAAAACCTCACGTTTTTCAGCTTTCCCTTGACAATGGAGATACTCCGAGATTTGCTCGGCTTGAATTTCATCCGGGCCCACTTGATGTTTTCCTGCAGTTTGCCAAGTAGCCGCCTGGTGCAAGCTGCAGTGGTGGTCAGTGTGGTCATGTCATCCATGAAAGCTCGGATGGGTGGTAGACGAATGCCATTTTTCGTTCGTTCTCCTCCAACCACCCACCTCGAGGCCCTGATGATGATCTCCATGGCCATTGTGAAGGCCAGAGGTGAGACTGTACAGCCGGCCATGATGCCGATCTCCACACGTAGCCAGGAAGTTGTGAAGTCTGGCGTGGAGAAGCACAACTGTAGATCTTCAAAGTAGGATTTTACCAGGGTGGTGATGGATGGTGGGACGTGGAAGAACTTGAAGGACTCCCAGAGTAGATTGTGGGGAACTGAGCCAAAGGCATTGGCCAGGTCGAGAAAGGTGACGTGCAGGTCTCTTTTTGCCTTCTTCGCCTCTTGGATCTGCTGCCAAATCATACTGGTATGTTCCAAGCAACCAGAGGACCCTGGAATGCCCGCCTTCTGTACGGATGTATCTACGTATTTGTTCCTCTCCAGGTAGGTAGAAAGCCTTTGAGCAATGACACTGAAAAAGATTTTCCCCTCCACGTTGAGAAGGCAGATGGGACGGAATTGGTTGATGTCAGCTGCATCCTTCTCTTTGGGGATGAGTACACCTCCTGCCCTTCGCCACGCCTTGGGGATTATCCCTTTCTGCCACACTACTCTCATCAGTTCCCAAAGATAGCGGAGAACATCCGGGGCGTTCTTGTAGAACTTATACGGCACCCCATTTGGCCCCGGGGCTGATGCTGATCTTGTCCGCTGAACTATGTTCTCCACTTCCTTCCACTTTGGAGGGGCAGTCTCCAAGTGGAACTCAGGAGCCTGAAGAGGTGGGATGTCCTGTGGGATGGTTAGCTGCTCATGCCTTTTGTCATCATGGTGGACCATCTCCAAATGTTTTTCCAATTCTTGTTTTGTAGTTTTCAGGGTTCCACTTTTCTCCTTGGTGAACAGATCTTTAACAAACTTGAAGGGGTCTTTATAGAAACGTGTTCTTGTGTGTTCCTTTCTTTTTCGATGTTTCCTCAAGTTCTCTGCTCTCCGCAAGGCTGCCAGTCGGCATTTGATGTCATCTTGTAGTAGAGCAAGACCCTCCCTATCAATGTCAGATGCCTTTCTCCATTGCTTTCTAAGTTGTCGCCTCTCTCTGACTAGTCTATCCATTTCTTACTGTCTCCTTGATTTGACTGGTGAAGGTGTTTCTTTGTGGCTACTCCTTTCCTTCACCCCAAACCGCTCTACTCCATACTGGTAGATTAGATCACCGATGTTGTCCAGCTTTTTCTCCGCTGTTCCCACTTGTTGCCTTAGGATGTTAGCCAGGTCTTGATTGACTGTTTCCCATTCTCTCTTTTCTGCAGCTTTAGGCCACTTCACTCTTGGCTTGTGCCCCTTGATCTTCCTCTCCATGGGCGGTCTCTGTGGTTGGGCAGGCTCCTCCACCAGCCTTTCTATGCTTGTATCTTCCTCAGTGACCGGGGTGCTGATGCTCTGCGAACTGTGGTTTGTGTCCGGTCGCTGTGCTTCACCTGACTGACTCGCCTGATTGCTCCTTAAGAAGTACAGGTCAATGCAGGGCCCTGGTCTCTTCTCTCTCAAGCATCCTTTCTTTCCTTGGTGGGTTCTCAGCCCCCTGAATGGTGTTATCTTCGTCCATCCACAGGTGCAAACTTGGAGTGTGTGTCCTGCTGCTGCTGTGGTTGCCTCATGCGACTTATTCATACTCGTAGTCCTTTCCATTCCTAAGTCTGTAGCCGTGTTATCAGTCATTGAGCCATCTTGCGCCCCCGCTCTCGCAGGCTCCAGGGGTATGTTTCTTTGTTTACTTTTCGTAGCATTTGGAGGGTGGCTCCAGCGACTGTAATAAGCGTCGGAGCCTGCCGCCATGGGTAGCTGGCCCATGGCAGCCCCAGTGGGGTCTATTCCCTCCGGTCAGCTGTCTCTCCATGCCGTCACACGGTCTTTCCCATGTTGTCAGCTGACCTTTCTCAGCAGTCACTGGATGCTTCCAGGTATTCAGATTCATAAAACACTGGACAAGATGGTGTTACTATCCATTGTGCCATTAGATGTTTTACACATGAGTCACATGAGCTTCCTTGATGGTGAGAGTGGCGTGTGGGGGGGGGGGGGGGTGTACCTTGTCAATTTAGGACACATCGTCAGTAGTGTTCCTTCGAATCACGGGGTGTTTCGGCCCTTTAACACTAAACACCCTCATCAAAGGTGGCCAGCTACGGGGTGATCAAGCCCGAGCTTGTGTCCCATGCCCAATTACAAGTCCAAGGGACTATGCATGGCAGGGGCGTCCACTCCCCTGAGTCAGGCTTGGAACTGACCGCATACCTTGGTCCCTCATCTCCTGGTTGGGAGAAAGGGTGTTGGATGAGTGAGCCTAGTGAGTGTGCCCTGATGTTTTTTGAGCCCAGCAGGGGTCCTTCCGCTTCATCCAAATCCACTGGCTGCTTCTTTCAGCTGCTTCAGACATGGATTTAATTATCTGTCGCAGTGCCTGTCCTTGGATACCAACATCTTTTAAAAACCTGATGGTAGAAGTGGCCACAAAACCTCGGCATCCTACTTCCACTGGGTACACTTGCGCGTTCCAGCCACGATGTTGTGCATCAGCCGCCAGCTCTGTGTAGCGCAGCTTCTTGCGTTCGTAGGCTTCCTCTGTTGCCCCCTCCCACGGGACTGTGAGCTCAATGATGTTGACGGCTTTGAGAGAGGGAGACCAGAGTACCAAGTCTGGTCTGAGTGTTGTAGCTGCTATCTCTGGTGGGAAGATCAGTTGCTGTCCAATATCAACAAGCATCTTCCAATCCTGAGCCATGCCCAACTTTCCAAGTTTTGACTTGGTAGGGGGGTGTTTGGGTTTTGGCTGTCCCTCTCGAATGAATGTTTGAGCTTTGATGGAGTTGGATGCCCTAGGTGAGGAGTTGATGTTGGATCTCTTTGTCTCCAGAGCTGCTGCCAAACTTTTGAGGACCTGGTTGTGCCTCCAAGTGTAGCGCCCCTGTGTGAGGCTGGTTTTACACCCGGTCAAGATGTGCCTAAGGGTAGCTGGAGATGGACAGAGGGAACAGGTTGGATCTTCCCCATACCAGTCCTGGAGGTTTTTTTGAGATGGTAGCACATCGTATGTTGCTCTGATGATAAAGCTTATGGTGCTTGCCTCCATTTCCCAAAGTTGCCTCCAGCTGAGTTCTCTCCTCTCCAGCCCTTCCCATCTGGTCCATTGTCCCTGTTTGGCAAGAGACACAGCCTTTGCATTTCTTCCAGCCTCCTCCTGGTGGCGCACCTCTTCTACCACCATTCTCCTCCTCTCTGAAGTTGAGGCCTTGCTCCAAGATGGTTTTCTTGGTGCAAGCCCAAAGCCTCCTCTTCCCATCTGGACATGCCCCACAATGTCAGTATGCCTTAGAGCTGACATGGCATGCTGTGCTGCATCTGATGGTGTCCATTTCCGTCCATTTGACAGTGGCGGTGCAGCCTTGCTGATGGTCTGGTCTCTGGAGTCCCTCAGCGTCAATAGGAGCCTTACTTTAGAGCACTTGTACTCTTCAACAAGGCTTGTAATTGGTAGCTGAAGGACTCCTTTGCCGTAGAGACCAATGTTAGTCAAACAGCGGGGAACTCCAAGCCATTTCTTGACATAGGCAGTCACAGTTTGCTCCATCTTTTCCACAGTTGTGATTGGGATGTCGTAGATGGTCAACGGCCACATTATCCGGGGGAGAAGTCCAAATTGCAAACACCAGAGCTTCAGCTTCCCTGGCAGGAGTGTCCCGTTGATGCTTTGCAAATTGTTGCTAAGGTCCTGTCTTATCTGCTTCACCTGGTCCTTGTCCTTGAGGCTTGCATTGTACCATCTGCCCAGGCTCTTGATGGGGTGTTCAGACACTGTTGGTATGGGGTCTTCATCAATGCAAAACCTCACGTTTTTCAGCTTTCCCTTGACAATGGAGATACTCCGAGATTTGCTCGGCTTGAATTTCATCCGGGCCCACTTGATGTTTTCCTGCAGTTTGCCAAGTAGCCGCCTGGTGCAAGCTGCAGTGGTGGTCAGTGTGGTCATGTCATCCATGAAAGCTCGGATGGGTGGTAGACGAATGCCATTTTTCGTTCGTTCTCCTCCAACCACCCACCTCGAGGCCCTGATGATGATCTCCATGGCCATTGTGAAGGCCAGAGGTGAGACTGTACAGCCGGCCATGATGCCGATCTCCACACGTAGCCAGGAAGTTGTGAAGTCTGGCGTGGAGAAGCACAACTGTAGATCTTCAAAGTAGGATTTTACCAGGGTGGTGATGGATGGTGGGACGTGGAAGAACTTGAAGGACTCCCAGAGTAGATTGTGGGGAACTGAGCCAAAGGCATTGGCCAGGTCGAGAAAGGTGACGTGCAGGTCTCTTTTTGCCTTCTTCGCCTCTTGGATCTGCTGCCAAATCATACTGGTATGTTCCAAGCAACCAGAGGACCCTGGAATGCCCGCCTTCTGTACGGATGTATCTACGTATTTGTTCCTCTCCAGGTAGGTAGAAAGCCTTTGAGCAATGACACTGAAAAAGATTTTCCCCTCCACGTTGAGAAGGCAGATGGGACGGAATTGGTTGATGTCAGCTGCATCCTTCTCTTTGGGGATGAGTACACCTCCTGCCCTTCGCCACGCCTTGGGGATTATCCCTTTCTGCCACACTACTCTCATCAGTTCCCAAAGATAGCGGAGAACATCCGGGGCGTTCTTGTAGAACTTATACGGCACCCCATTTGGCCCCGGGGCTGATGCTGATCTTGTCCGCTGAACTATGTTCTCCACTTCCTTCCACTTTGGAGGGGCAGTCTCCAAGTGGAACTCAGGAGCCTGAAGAGGTGGGATGTCCTGTGGGATGGTTAGCTGCTCATGCCTTTTGTCATCATGGTGGACCATCTCCAAATGTTTTTCCAATTCTTGTTTTGTAGTTTTCAGGGTTCCACTTTTCTCCTTGGTGAACAGATCTTTAACAAACTTGAAGGGGTCTTTATAGAAACGTGTTCTTGTGTGTTCCTTTCTTTTTCGATGTTTCCTCAAGTTCTCTGCTCTCCGCAAGGCTGCCAGTCGGCATTTGATGTCATCTTGTAGTAGAGCAAGACCCTCCCTATCAATGTCAGATGCCTTTCTCCATTGCTTTCTAAGTTGTCGCCTCTCTCTGACTAGTCTATCCATTTCTTACTGTCTCCTTGATTTGACTGGTGAAGGTGTTTCTTTGTGGCTACTCCTTTCCTTCACCCCAAACCGCTCTACTCCATACTGGTAGATTAGATCACCGATGTTGTCCAGCTTTTTCTCCGCTGTTCCCACTTGTTGCCTTAGGATGTTAGCCAGGTCTTGATTGACTGTTTCCCATTCTCTCTTTTCTGCAGCTTTAGGCCACTTCACTCTTGGCTTGTGCCCCTTGATCTTCCTCTCCATGGGCGGTCTCTGTGGTTGGGCAGGCTCCTCCACCAGCCTTTCTATGCTTGTATCTTCCTCAGTGACCGGGGTGCTGATGCTCTGCGAACTGTGGTTTGTGTCCGGTCGCTGTGCTTCACCTGACTGACTCGCCTGATTGCTCCTTAAGAAGTACAGGTCAATGCAGGGCCCTGGTCTCTTCTCTCTCAAGCATCCTTTCTTTCCTTGGTGGGTTCTCAGCCCCCTGAATGGTGTTATCTTCGTCCATCCACAGGTGCAAACTTGGAGTGTGTGTCCTGCTGCTGCTGTGGTTGCCTCATGCGACTTATTCATACTCGTAGTCCTTTCCATTCCTAAGTCTGTAGCCGTGTTATCAGTCATTGAGCCATCTTGCGCCCCCGCTCTCGCAGGCTCCAGGGTTATGTTTCTTTGTTTACTTTTCGTAGCATTTGGAGGGTGGCTCCAGCGACTGTAATAAGCGTCGGAGCCTGCCGCCATGGGTAGCTGGCCCATGGCAGCCCCAGTGGGGTCTATTCCCTCCGGTCAGCTGTCTCTCCATGCCGTCACACGGTCTTTCCCATGTTGTCAGCTGACCTTTCTCAGCAGTCACTGGATGCTTCCAGGTATTCAGATTCATAAAACACTGGACAAGATGGTGTTACTATCCATTGTGCCATTAGATGTTTTACACATGAGTCACATGAGCTTCCTTGATGGTGAGAGTGGCGTGTGGGGGGGGGGGGGGGGTGTACCTTGTCAATTTAGGACACATCGTCAGTAGTGTTCCTTCGAATCACGGGGTGTTTCGGCCCTTTAACACTAAACACCCTCATCAAAGGTGGCCAGCTACGGGGTGATCAAGCCCGAGCTTGTGTCCCATGCCCAATTACAAGTCCAAGGGACTATGCATGGCAGGGGCGTCCACTCCCCTGAGTCAGGCTTGGAACTGACCGCATACCTTGGTCCCTCATCTCCTGGTTGGGAGAAAGGGTGTTGGATGAGTGAGCCTAGTGAGTGTGCCCTGATGTTTTTTGAGCCCAGCAGGGGTCCTTCCGCTTCATCCAAATCCACTGGCTGCTTCTTTCAGCTGCTTCAGACATGGATTTAATTATCTGTCGCAGTGCCTGTCCTTGGATACCAACATCTTTTAAAAACCTGATGGTAGAAGTGGCCGCAAAACCTCGGCATCCTACTTCCACTGGGTACACTTGCGCGTTCCAGCCACGATGTTGTGCATCAGCCGCCAGCTCTGTGTAGCGCAGCTTCTTGCGTTCGTAGGCTTCCTCTGTTGCCCCCTCCCACGGGACTGTGAGCTCAATGATGTTGACGGCTTTGAGAGAGGGAGACCAGAGTACCAAGTCTGGTCTGAGTGTTGTAGCTGCTATCTCTGGTGGGAAGATCAGTTGCTGTCCAATATCAACAAGCATCTTCCAATCCTGAGCCATGCCCAACTTTCCAAGTTTTGACTTGGTAGGGGGGTGTTTGGGTTTTGGCTGTCCCTCTCGAATGAATGTTTGAGCTTTGATGGAGTTGGATGCCCTAGGTGAGGAGTTGATGTTGGATCTCTTTGTCTCCAGAGCTGCTGCCAAACTTTTGAGGACCTGGTTGTGCCTCCAAGTGTAGCGCCCCTGTGTGAGGCTGGTTTTACACCCGGTCAAGATGTGCCTAAGGGTAGCTGGAGATGGACAGAGGGAACAGGTTGGATCTTCCCCATACCAGTCCTGGAGGTTTTTTTGAGATGGTAGCACATCGTATGTTGCTCTGATGATAAAGCTTATGGTGCTTGCCTCCATTTCCCAAAGTTGCCTCCAGCTGAGTTCTCTCCTCTCCAGCCCTTCCCATCTGGTCCATTGTCCCTGTTTGGCAAGAGACACAGCCTTTGCATTTCTTCCAGCCTCCTCCTGGTGGCGCACCTCTTCTACCACCATTCTCCTCCTCTCTGAAGTTGAGGCCTTGCTCCAAGATGGTTTTCTTGGTGCAAGCCCAAAGCCTCCTCTTCCCATCTGGACATGCCCCACAATGTCAGTATGCCTTAGAGCTGACATGGCATGATGTGCTGCATCTGATGGTGTCCATTTCCGTCCATTTGACAGTGGCGGTGCAACCTTGCTGATGGTCTGGTCTCTGGAGTCCCTCAGCGTCAATAGGAGCCTTACTTTAGAGCACTTGTACTGCTTGTATCATAGATAGATAGATAGATAGATAGATAGATAGATAGATAAACACACAGATAGATAGATAGATAGATAGATAGATAGATAGATAGATAGATAGATAGATACATAGATAGATAGATAGATAGTTTGATAGACACACATTTTTGTATGTGTGTGTCTGTGTGTGTGTGAAGGTCTTCCAATTTGCCATTCAAAGTAAAGATTTGAGAATTTATAATCATTTAGTCTTATACAATTAAGATAGATAGATAGATAGATAGATAGATAGATAGATAGATAGATAGATAGATAGATAGATAGATAGATAGATAGATAGATAGATAGATAGATAAACACACAGATACATAGATAGATAGATAGATAGATAGATAGATAGATAGATAGATAGATAGATAGATAGATAGATAGATAGATAGATAGATAGATAGATCGATAGATACTTTGAAAGACACACATTTTTTTGTGTCTGTGTGTGTGTGAAGGTCTTCCAAGTTGCCATTCAAAGTAAAGATTTGAGAATTTATAATCATTTAGTCTTATACAATTAAGATAGATAGATAGATAGATAGATACATAGACAGATAGATAGATAGTTTGATAGACACATTTTTGTGTGTGATAGATAGATAAACACACAGATACATAGATAGATAGATAGATAGATAGATAGATAGATAGATAGATAGATAGATAGATAGATAGATAAACACACAGATACATAGATAGATAGATAGATAGATAGATAGATAGATAGATAGATAGACAGAGAGATAGATAGATAGATAGATAGATAGATAGATAGATAGATAGATAGATAGATAGATAGATAGATAGATAGATAGATAGATCGATAGATAATTTGAAAGACACACATTTTTTTGTGTCTGTGTGTGTGTGAAGGTCTTCCAAGTTGCCATTCAAAGTAAAGATTTGAGAATTTATAATCATTTAGTTTTATACAATTAAGATAGATAGATAGATAGATAGATAGATAGATAGATAGATAGATAGATAGTTTGATAGACACACATTTTTGTATGTGTGTGTCTGTGTGTGTGTGAAGGTCTGCCAGGTGCCATTAAAAGTAAAGATTTGAGAATTAATAATCATTTAGACTAAATGAAATTAATATAGACATATAGATAAGATAGATAGATAGATAGATAGATAGATAGATAGATAAACACACAGATACATAGATAGATAGATAGATAGATAGATAGATAGATAGATAGATAGATAGATAGATAAACACACAGATACATAGATAGATAGATAGATAGATAGATAGATAGATAGATAGATAGATAGATAGATAGATAGATGGATAAACACACAGATACAATTGAATTTGGGGGCCCCAAACAAAATGGACTTGGAGGCCCCCCTACCACCGCCGCCCACCGAGGCCGACACCCCTCGACCACAGCAAAAAAACCTACGCCTCACCATCCCACCCCGCCCGCCCAAAGCCTACAGGAAACACAGCATAGACACACTGTTGAAGTTCAACCACACATTATATCAATAAAATATTTCTTAATAGTGCAAATACTGCTTACAAATGTTGCATGTAGGCCACTGCACACATAGTATGTTTACTTATTTTATTTGAACATTTGCAATCAACACATACAAAAAATTGCAAATTCGGTATTAAATATAAAATCCAACATAGCTAAAAGTACACACACACACACATATAAGATTAACCTTTAAAAAATATGCAAATTATCTACATCTGCTGTTTGCGAGCCTTAGCTTCAGCAAAGGCAACCACAATGTCCTCCATGTCCAAAGACCGGCGAACATCACACTCAATTGACGTAACGGCCAATCCTGTGAGCCTCTCTTGGCTCATGGTAGATCTCATGTATGTCTTTATCAGCTTCAAAGCTGAAAAGCTCCTCTCACCTGAGGCCACAGTCACAGGGAGAGTCAGGAGTAGCTGCAAGGCAATGCTTAAATTACTGTAAAGATCCAGTAACTTTTCACTGTATATGTAGTTCAGCATGTCAAATGGGTAGGTGGCTACATGGTCTGGGAAGCCGAGTTAGCCGCCGAGTTAGCAGATGAGCTAGCCACCGAGTTAGCCGCCGAGCTATCCGCCGAATTAGCCGCCAAGCTAGCAGCCGAGATAGCCGCCGAGCTAGCAACTGTGGGGGGCCCCATTGAGGGGGATTCTGATAACAGTGTCGCTGCACTTTCCTGCATTGACCATCACAGCATTTAAAGGGACGCGCACACAGTTTGTCGTTGCATTCAATTCATAACCAGTCGTTGTCTGGGGGCCCCCGACCAGCTCGGGGCCCAAGGCAATTGCTTGGTTTGCCTGTCCTGTTGCGACGGGCCTGCGTTGAACTCTGATGTTGATTCAACATCATTTTTGCACCCTCAATTAATATTGAAATGTTGATTTTCTAACTGAAGATCAACAGAATTTCAATGGTATTTCAACTAACACAAATGTTGAAACAATGTTGAAATTTCAACCTAACTATAGATCAACCTGCTTTCAATGATATTTCTACTGGTCTGGGGTGTAATGCAGCCTCTTCTGATCTGCCTGAGAAAAGGTTAATTCGTTTGCAGTCCCAATTTGTAGTGTCAGGGCATCTAAAACAGAAAACACAAGCAAAACACAAACTGTCAGTTAAATAGCTGTTACTGTACATGTCATTGTGCAAGTGGTGTGCAGATTCAGATATTAAAAAGAAACAAAATAAGGCATAAAGTACTTTAAAGACTTGCTTACTTGATAAATGATGTGGATCAATGATCTGTAAAAAGGACAAAAAAGGTTAAGTAAACAGCAATTTAACATTAACAACCAACCACAGTCCTGATAACTCTCCAGCAAGTGTTTTTGTAACCATGGAAACACACAGCGTGTACGTGAATCTGCTGTTACTGTGCATGTATTGTGACTTTATCTTTAACTTATAATATTCAATAAGTTATAGTAATCATTATGCCGATTGTATCCAAGCACCATCCATAGCTGTCATGTCGCTAGCGTAAATGCTAACTTCAGAAGAAAAGTGAACTTATCTTTTCTAATATCTCTGTAATTAACAAAATGGCTGCAAATTGGTCATATTGCTTTTAAATTGAGCGATAATATGGACTGTATGTATCCTCGATCGCTGATCCTAGATAACATTGTCCTCATACAGTTAAAAAGATAAGCTATCTTAGCGAGCTATGCTAATGCTAACGCTATGTATAAACTTCATCGATAATTTCACATCCTGTTTATTTAAAGCTAACATTTCCACGAAATAAACCGGTAGGCCTACATAAATGCTTGCTTTATAACTTCTGAGTGTTTATGAAGCGCTTGAATGAACTTGCTGTGGTGCTGCGTGAATGTGTGTATTAGTATATTATACTTATAAATTATAACTTATAAATTAATGGTAATGGTAAGCATACAGCATACGAATGACTGCATATAATGCTGCACTACCGTTTGGAGATCGGTCGACATTTCAGTGAATAATTCTATTTTTAGACTGTGGAGTACCTCTTACCTCCGTAGACATACATGTAGTACTGTCTCTGCTAACCCCGTACCAAGATGGCGGCGCTTTAGGCACGCCTCTCCACAGTCAATGCGGCGTCTACGTATATATGTCTATGCTCCTGCATGCCTCAGCATGCCTCGGCTGAAAGGTGGGGGAGGGGGAGATCAGCCTGCTCTGTGACTGTGTGAGGAGCATAGACTGTGGTGAGGAGCCACAGCAGCAGAGCAGGTGCGGGGGGAGGAGCCCCTCCCCTTGATGGGCCATTAATTAAGGCTGAGGTGAAGGCAGAAAGGACACCACAGTATTCTGCTCTTCTCTGCTCTGACTCTCAGCCATACAGCCTACACTGTTTAAAATAAGACCACATTTACATTTATCTCTGCACTTAACTATAAAATTAAAAAATGTCAACATTAAAATACGAATGTCAACATTAAAATACGAATGTTAACATAAAAATAAAAAAGTTAACATTAAAATAAAAAAGTTAACATTAAAATAAAAAAGTTAACATTAAAATAAGAATATTATTAAAGTAAGACTTAACTATGTAACACCCAGTTTTCACTATATGTAAATCAGTAGGACGTTTTACTAAAGGAAAAGTAGTAATATTACACTGTATATAAATACTCAGTTAAGTATTAGTGCTGAACATACTTTAAGTACCAAAACTATTCATGATGCAAAATATCCAATTTCAGAATAATTATATGATTATATTATAATTATTATGGATCAATGTGTAATGTTGCAGCTGGTAAAGGCAGAGCTTTTAATGACTATAGAGCTGGGCTGAATTTCCCTCTGGGTATCAATATATTCTATATTGACCTATAACAGTACATAAACATTTATTCACTGATTATAAAAAAATACTAAAATACTATATTTCCTCCTAAATTGCAATGGACTAGAAGAATAAAATAGCAGAATGTATACTGGCCTTGTCTCTTTATTAATTGTGTTTTACGTTTCACCCACCTTACTGGAACTTGGAGATTTTGTCTACTTTTTGAATTTTTCCTCACCCTGCAATACATGCTGATCTTTACTGTTATATGTTTAACTTGTTAATTACTCATGTTACATTGCTGTTGTATTGTAATTAGTATGCAGCAACAACACAAAACATATGCCATTGATTTTTTTGATAGTCTTCTTTAGTTGTTGATTCATCTCCGAACTGTATTGAAATTATTCAAGGTTTATGTGTCCCTGGTAAGGATCCTAAGGTCCATCACATGAGATCACTGACTTACTAGTATGTTAACTTATATAATATCAGCTAAATAACAAAGTGGTATAGCTGTATATTTACTTTGGTGAGTTATTGTGTAGACAGAGACTCCCAAGAACAAGCTTTCCCTGTAGATCCTGAAAATAATAGAAGAATAATCACACAAATACATTATGGCTGATTTATGTTCAGTTTTGCAAGCTCCTCTCTTTCACTCTATCTCTATCTCTCTCGATCCAGTCATGTATATTTTCAGTGTAACAGGCTGCATTAAATTGACCAATAAGATCACACAGCACATTTACTGTCACAAAATGACAATATACGGCACTAGCAGGTGATAGCCGATAGACTTCAATGTCGTTAGCTGGCATAGCAGAGGCTCCAAGAAAGAAGTCGAAAACGTATAATTTCCATCCAGAATGGGAAGAGGAATTTCTTTTCACCATGGTGAAAGACAAGTGTGTGTGTATGCTGTGCCACCAAACTCTAGCACTATCTAAAAGAGGAAATCTGGAGCGTCACCACAACACCAACCACGACAAATTCAAAGACAGCTTCCCCGCCAAGAGCGCAATCCGTGCTAGGAAAGTTGCTGAGCTGAAAGCGGGATTGAAGGCCCAGCAGTCGCTTTTCACAAAACCTGCTGCTCAAAATAAGGCTGCGACTGAAGCTTCATTTCGTGTAAGTCACCTTTTGTCTAAACACAAGAAGCCTTTTACAGATGGCGATTTATTCAGGAGGCGATGGCTATCACTGCAGAGACAGTTTTCAACGGCTTCAAAAACAAAGACAACATCAAAACCGCGCTCCGCAGTGTCCAGCTTGGCCCCAATACAGTGGCCAGGAGAGTCGAGGAAATGTCAGGGGACGTGGATCGACAAGTGCTAAAAGACTTATCACACTGTGAATATTTTTCACATCAGTTTGATGAATCCCTGGATGTAATCCAGATAATAATATCTGCACAGAGGTTGAGCAGGTGTAACTATATTGTTGCTATGTTGTTATTTGTACCAGTCTCTGCAGGATATAAACAGGCCCAGGGGCAGTGGGGGCTTGGAAGCCATGATGACAGGGGGGCTGTTGTCTCCTGAGCTGCTACAGAGGGTGAATGTGGAGTTTGCTTAAATACAGGTCTGCTGCACACACAGAGACTGTGGCTGTGTGTGTGCCCAAAAGACTGAAGCACTTCAGAAATGCTATATTTTTTTAACAGTTGAATGTTTACAATCTCCTTTGTTGTTTACATAAAAGGTTATTTAGGCTTTTTAAATAAACATTTTTTGATTATGTATGTTACCTGTTAATTGTTTTTTACATATAAGTTCACACATGTTACGCTTTGTGGCACTCTGCACTTAAAAAGATTCATCTCAGTGGCCACTTTTTGAACAACACAATGTATTGAATAGAAATACAAATACTGTGAACAATTACTTTTTGACTTTTCATTCATATTTTTTCCTATTCAGCTACACAAACATCACATTTAAACTACTCAAAATTGTACTATAAATGAGAGTATCCCAGAGTCCTATGTACACCGTAGTAATTTATTGATATGCCGCATAATGTCCTCCTTTTTGGTGTTATGGAAATGGTCACCCTAGTGCAGTGGTCTCCAACCTTTTTAAGCCCAAGATCCCTGAACTCCACCTTGGTGAAAGGCAAGATCTACCTATTGAAGCGTTGAAAGAAAAAGACAGCCCAGATTGTACTTCCAACTTGATGCCTTTTATAAATAAAAGGCAATTGTATTTGAATTACATGAAATGATCCAACGTTTAAATGATTGCAACCAAGAAAACATTGTAACAAGCATATCAAACTGGCCATAGCTGTCTTGCTTTGAGACAAGCTGAAGCTTCATTTAAGTCACATTAATATCAGCATTTTAGAAAATAGAACTGTAATGCTAACAGATAGTATCTATCTATCTATCTATCTATCTATCTATCTATCTATCTATCTATCTATCTATCTATCTCATCTATATATCGATATTAATTTCATTAGACTAAATGATTATTAATTCTCAAATCTTTACTTTGAAGCACCTGGCAGACCTTCACACACACCCGTAGACACACACAAAAAACTGTGTGTCTATCAAACTATCTATCTATCTATCTATCTATCTATCTATCTATCTATCTATCTATCTATCTATCTATCTATCTATCTATCTATCTATGGATCTATCGATCTATCTGTCTATCTATCGATCTATTTATCTATCTATCTATCTATCTTATCTATCTTATCTATCTATCTATCTTAATTTAATAAGACTAAATGATTATTAATTCTCAAATCTTAACTTTGAAAGGCACCTGCCAGACCTTCACACACACACAGACACACACAAAAAATGTGTCTATCAAACTAACTATCTATCTATCTATGTATCTAGTATCTATCTAACTATCTAACTATCTATCTATCTATCTATCTATCTATCTATCTATCTATCTATCTATCTATCTATCTATCTATCTATCTATCTATATATCTCATCTATATATCTATATATTGATTTCATTAGACTAAATGACTATTAATTCTCACATTTTTACTTTGAAAGGCACCTGGCAGACCTTAACACACACACACAGCCACACACAAAAAAATGTGTGTCTATCAAACGATCTATCTATCTATCTATCTATCTATCTATCTATCTATCTATCTATCTATCTATCTATCTATCTATCTATCTATCTATATTAATTTAATTAGACTAAATGATTATTAATTCTCAAGTTTTTACTTTGAATGCCACCTGGCAGACCTTCACACACACACACACACACACACACACACACACACAGACACACAGACACACACAGAGACACACAGAGACACACACAAAAAAAAGTGTGTCTATCAAACTATCTATCGATGTATCTATGTATCTATCTATCTATCTATCTATCTAGATTGATAGACCTGGTCGATAGATATCTATCTTATCTATCGATGTATCTATCTATCGATCTATCGATCTATCGATCTATCGATCCATCTATCTATCTATCATCTATCTATCTGTCTATCTATCTATCTATCTATCTATCTATCTATCTATCTATCTATCTTAATTGTATAAGACTAAATGATCATAAATTCTCAAATCTTTACTTTGAATGGCACCTGGCAGACCTTCACACACACACACAGACACAAAAAAAATGTGTGTCTTTCAAACTATCTATCTATCTATCTATCTATCTATCTATCTATCTATCTATCTATCTTATCTATCTTATCTATCTTATCTATCTATCTATCTTAATTTAATAAGACTAAATGATTATTAATTCTCAAATCTTAACTTTGAAAGGCACCTGCCAGACCTTCACACAAACAAAAAATGTGTCTATCAAACTAACTATCTATCTATCTATGTATCTAGTATCTATCTATCTAACTATCTAACTAACTATTTATCTATCTATGTATCTAGTATCTATCTAACTATCTAACTATCTATCTATCTATCTATCTATCTATCTATCTATCTATCTATCTATCTATTTATCTATATATCTCATCTATATATCTATATATTGATTTCATTAGACTAAATGACTATTAATTCTCACATTTTTACTTTGAAAGGCACCTGGCAGACCTTAACACACACACACAGCCACACACAAAAAAATGTGTGTCTATCAAACGATCTATCTATCTATCTATCTATCGATCTATCTATCTATCTATCTATCTATCTATCTATCTATCTATCTATCTATCTATCTATCTATCTATCTATCTATCTATCTATCTATCTATCTATCTATATTAATTTAATTAGACTAAATGATTATTAATTCTCAAGTTTTTACTTTGAATGGCACCTGGCATACCTTCACACACACACACACACACACACACACACACACACACACACAGACACACAGACACACACAGAGACACACAGAGACACACACAAAAAAAGTGTGTCTATCAAACTATCTATCGATGTATCTATGTATCTATCTATCTATCTATCTATCTAGATTGATAGACCTGGTCGATAGATATCTATCTTATCTATCGATGTATCTATCTATCTATCTATCGATCTATCGATCTATCGATCCATCTATCTATCTATCATCTATCTATCTGTCTATCTATCTATCTATCTATCTATCTATCTATCTATCTATCTATCTATCTATCTATCTATCTTAATTGTATAAGACTAAATGATTATTAATTCTCAAATCTTTACTTTGAATGGCACCTGGCAGACCTTCACACACACACACAGACAAAAAAAAAATGTGTGTCTTTCAAACTATCTATCTATCTATCTATCTATCTATCTATCTATCTATCTATCTATCTTATCTATCTTATCTATCTATCTATCTTAATTTAATAAGACTAAATGATTATTAATTCTCAAATCTTAACTTTGAAAGGCACCTGCCAGACCTTCACACACACACAGACACACACAAAAAATGTGTCTATCAAACTAACTATCTATCTATCTATGTATCTAGTATCTATCTATCTAACTATCTAACTAACTATTTATCTATCTATGTATCTAGTATCTATCTAACTATCTAACTATCTATCTATCTATCTATCTATCTATCTATCTATCTATCTATCTATCTATATATCTCATCTATATATCTATATATTGATTTCATTAGACTAAATGACTATTAATTCTCACATTTTTACTTTGAAAGGCACCTGGCAGACCTTAACACACACACACAGCCACACACAAAAAAATGTGTGTCTATCAAACGATCTATCTATCTATCTATCGATCTATCTGTCTATCTATCTATCTATCTATCTATCTATCTATCTATCTATCTATCTATCTATATTAATTTAATTAGACTAAATGATTATTAATTCTCAAGTTTTTACTTTGAATGGCACCTGGCAGACCTTCACACACACACACACACACACACACACACACACAGACACACAGACACACACAGAGACACACAGAGACACACACAAAAAAAAGTGTGTCTATCAAACTATCTATCGATGTATCTATGTATCTATCTATCTATCTATCTATCTAGATTGATAGACCTGGTCGATAGATATCTATCTTATCCATCGATGTATCTATCTATCTATCTATCTATCTATCGATCTATCGATCTATCGATCTATCGATCCATCTATCTATCTATCATCTATCTATCTGTCTATCTATCTATCTATCTATCTATCTATCTATCTATCTATCTATCTATCTATCTATCTATCTATCTATCTTAATTGTATAAGACTAAATGATCATAAATTCTCAAATCTTTACTTTGAATGGCACCTGGCAGACCTTCACACACACACACAGACACAAAAAAAATGTGTGTCTTTCAAACTATCTATCTATCTATCTATCTATCTATCTATCTATCTATCTATCTATCTATCTATCTATCTATCTATCTATATATCTATCTTAATTTCTATGAGACTAAATGATTATTAATTCTCAAGTCTTTACTTTGAAAGGCACCTGGCCAGACCATTAACACAGACACACACAAACATAAATGTGTATCTATCTATCTTATCTATCTATCTATATATCTATCTATCGATGTATCTATCTATCTATCTATCTATCTATCTATCTATCTATCTATCTATCTATCTATCTATCTATCTATCTATCTATCTATCTATCTATTTATCTATCTATCTATCTATCTATCTTAATTTCTATCAGACTAAATGATTATTAATTCTCAAATCTCTACTTTGAAAGGCACCTGGCAGACCTTCACACACAAACAGACACACACAAAAAAATGTGTCGATCAAACTAACTATCTATCTATGTATCTATCTATGTATCTATATATCTAGTATCTATCTATCTATCTATCTATCTATCTATCTATCTATCTATCTATCTATCTATCTATCTATCTATCTATCTATCTATCTATCTATATATCGTTATTAATTTCATTAGACTAAATGACTATTAATTCCCAAATCTTTACTTTGAAAGGCACCTGGCAGACCTTCACACACAAACAGACACACAAAAAAAATGTGTGTCTATCAAACGATCCATCTATGTATCTATGTATCTATGTATCTATCTATCTAGATAGATAGACCTGATCGATAGATATCTATCTTATCTATTGATGTATCTATCTATCTATCTATCTATCTATCTATCTATCTATCTATCTATCTATCTATCTATCTATCTATCTATCGATGTATCTATCTATCTGTCTATCTATCTATCTATCTATCTATCTATCTATCTATTTATCTATCTATCTTAATTTCTATGAGACTAAATGATTATTGATTCTCAAATCTCTACTTTGAAAGACACCTGGCAGACCTTCACACACAAACAGACACACACAAAAAAATGTGTCTATCAAACTATCTATCTATCTATGTATCTATCTATGTATCTATCTATCGAGTATCTATCTATCTATATATCTATCTATCTATCTATCTAACTATCTAACTATCTATCTATCTATGTACCTATCTATCTATCTATCTATCTATCTATCTATCTATCTATCTATCTATCTATCTATCTATCTATCTATCTATCTATATTAATTTTATAACACTAAATGATTATTAATTCTCAAGTCTTTACTTTGAAAGGTACCTGGCCAGACCATTAACACAGACACACACAAACATAAATGTGTATCTATCTATCTTATCTATCTATCTATATATCTATCTATCGATCGATGTATCTATCTATCTATCGATGTATCTATCTATCTATCTATCTATCTATCTATCTATCTATCTATCTATCTATCTATCTATCTATCTATATTAATTTCATTCGACCAAATGAATATTAATTCTCAAATGTTTACTTTGAAAGGCACCTGGCAGACATTCACATACACACATATAGACACACACAAACAAAAATGTGTGTCTATCTATCTATCTATCTATCTATCTATCTATCTATCTATCTATCTATCTATCTATCTATATATGTATGTATGTATGTATTTATCTATCTATCTATCTATCTATCTATCTATCTATCTATCTATCTATCTATTTATCTATCTATCTATCTATCTATCTATCTATCTATCTATCTATCTATCTATCTATCTATCTATCTATCTATCTATCTATCTATCTCAATTTTATAAGACTAAATGATTATTAATTCTCAAATCTTTACTTTGAATGGCACCTGGCAGACCTTCACACACACACATACTGACACACACTTACAAAAACGTGTGTCTATCAAACTACCTACCTATCTATCTATCTATCTATCTATCTATCTATCTATCTATCTATCTATCTATCTATCTATCTATCTATCTATATGTCTATCTATCGATGTATCTATCTATCTATCGATGTATCTATCTATCTATGTATCTATCTATCTATCTATCTATATATCTATCTATATATCTATATTAATTTCATTCGACCAAATGAATATTAATTCTCAAATCTTTACTTTGAAAGGCACCTGGCAGACATTCACTTACACACATATAGACACACACAAACATAAATGTGTATCTGTCTATCTTATCTATCTATCTATATATCTATCTATCGATGTATCTATCTATCTATCGATGTATCTATCTATCTATCTATCTATCTATCTATCTAATCAATATATCTATATTAATTTCATTCGACCAAATGAATATTAATTCTCAAATCTTTACTTTGAAAGGCACCTGGCAGACATTCACATACACACATATAGACACACACAAACAAAAATGTGTGTCTATCAAACTATCAATCAATCTATCAATCTATCTATCTATCTATCTATCTATCTATCTATCTATCTATCTATCTATCTATCTATCTATCTATCTATATATGTAAGTATGTATGTATGTATGTATTTATCTATCTATCTATCTTTCTATCTATCTATCTATCTATCTATCTATCTATCTATCTATCTATCTATGTATGTATCTATCTATCTATCTATCGATCTATCTATCTATCTATCTTAATTTTATAAGACTAAATGATTATTAATTCTCAAATCTTTACTTTGAATGGCACCTGGCAGACCTTCACACACACACATACTGACACACACTTACAAAAACGTGTGTCTATCAAACTATCTATCTATCTATCTATCTATCTATCTATCTATCTATCTATCTATCTATCTATCTATCTATCTATCTATCTATCTATCTATCTATCTACCTATCTATCTATCTATCTATCTATCTATCTATCTATCAAACTATCTATGTATCTATGTGTCTATCTATCTATCTATCTATCTATCTATCTATCTATCTATCTATCTATCTATCTATCTATCTATCTATCTTATCTATATATCTATATTAATTTCATTCGACCAAATGAATATTAATTCTCAAATCTTTACTTTGAAAGGCACCTGGCAGACATTCACATACACACATATAGACACACACAAACAAAAATGTGTGTCTATCAAACTATCAATCAATCTATCAATCTATCTATCTATCTATCTATCTATCTATCTATCTATCTATCTATCTATCTATCTATCTATCTATCTATCTATCTATCTATATATGTAAGTATGTATGTATGTATGTATTTATCTATCTATCTATCTATCTTTCTATCTATCTATCTATCTATCTATCTATCTATCTATCTATCTATCTATCTATCTATCTATGTATGTATCTATCTATCTATCTATCTATCTATCTATCTATCTATCTATCTATCTTAATTTTATAAGACTAAATGATTATTAATTCTCAAATCTTTACTTTGAATGGCACCTGGCAGACCTTCACACACACACATACTGACACACACTTACAAAAACGTGTGTCTATCAAACTATCTATCTATCTATCTATCTATCTATCTATCTATCTATCTATCTATCTATCTATCTATCTACCTATCTATCTATCTATCTATCTATCTATCTATCAAACTATCTATGTATCTATGTGTCTATCTATCTATCTATCTATCTATCTATCTATCTATCTATCTATCTATCTATCTATCTATCTATCTATCTATCTCATCTATATATCTATATTAATTTGATTAGACTAAATCATTATTAATTATCAAATCTTTACTTTGAAAGGCACCTGGCAGACCTTCACACACAGACAGACACATACAAAAATGTGTGTCTATCAAACTATCTATCTATCTGTCTATCTATCTATCTATCTATCTATCTATCTATCTATCTATCTATCTATCGATCGATCGATCTATCTATCTATCTATCTATCTATCTATCTATCTATCTATCTATCTATCTATCTATCTATCTATCTATCTATCTATCTATCTATCTATCTATCTCATCTATCTATCTTATCTATATATCTATATTAATTTCATTATACTAAATGATTATTAATTCTCAAATCTTTACTTTGAAAGGAACCTGGCAGACCTTCACACACACACAGACACACACACAAAAATGTGTCAATCAAACTATCTATCTATCTGTCTATATATTTATCTATCTATCTATCCCAATTTTATAAGGCTAAATGATTATTAATTCTCAAATCTTTACTTTGAAAGGCACCTGGCAGACCTTCACACACACACACAGACACACACAAACAAAAATGTGAGTCTATCTATCTATCTATCTATCTATCTATCTATCTATCTATCTATCTATCTATCTATCTATTTGTCTATCTATCTATCTATCTATCTATCTATCTATCTATCTATCTATCTATCTATCTATCTATCTATCTATCTATCTATCTTATCTATATATCTATATTAATTTGATTAGACTAAATCATTATTAATTATCAAATTTTTACTTTGAAAGGCACCTGGCAGACATTCACTTACACACATATAGACACACACAAACATAAATGTGTATCTGTCTATCTTATCTATCTATCTATATATCTATCTATCGATGTATCTATCTATCTATCGATGTATCTATCTATCTATCTATCTATCTATCTATCTATCTATCTAATCAATATATCTATATTAATTTCATTCGACCAAATGAATATTAATTCTCAAATCTTTACTTTGAAAGGCACCTGGCAGACATTCACATACACACATATAGACACACACAAACAAAAATGTGTGTCTATCAAACTATCAATCAATCTATCAATCTATCTATCTATCTATCTATCTATATATGTAAGTATGTATGTATGTATGTATTTATCTATCTATCTATCTTTCTATCTATCTATCTATCTATCTATCTATCTATCTATCTATCTATCTATCTATCTATCTATCTATCTATCTATGTATGTATCTATCTATCTATCTATCTATCTATCTATCTATCTTAATTTTATAAGACTAAATGATTATTAATTCTCAAATCTTTACTTTGAATGGCACCTGGCAGACCTTCACACACACACATACTGACACACACTTACAAAAACGTGTGTCTATCAAACTATCTATCTATCTATCTATCTATCTATCTATCTATCTATCTATCTATCTATCTATCTATCTATCTATCTACCTATCTATCAAACTATCTATGTATCTATGTGTCTATCTATCTATCTATCTATCTATCTATCTATCTATCTATCTATCTCATCTATATATCTATATTAATTTGATTAGACTAAATCATTATTAATTATCAAATCTTTACTTTGAAAGGCACCTGGCAGACCTTCACACACAGACAGACACATACAAAAATGTGTGTCTATCAAACTATCTATCTATCTGTCTATCTATCTATCTATCTATCTATCTATCTATCTATCTATCTATCTATCTATCGATCTATCTATCTATCTATCTATCTATCTATCTATCTATCTATCTATCTATCTATCTTATCTATCTATCTTATCTATATATCTATATTAATTTCATTATACTAAATGATTATTAATTCTCAAATCTTTACTTTGAAAGGAACCTGGCAGACCTTCACACACACACAGACACACACACAAAAATGTGTCAATCAAACTATCTATCTATCTGTCTATATATTTATCTATCTATCTATCCCAATTTTATAAGTCTAAATGATTATTAATTCTCAAATCTTTACTTTGAAAGGCACCTGGCAGACCTTCACACACACACACAGACACACACAAACAAAAATGTGAGTCTATCTATCTATCTATCTATCTATCTATCTATCTATCTATCTATCTATCTATCTATCTATCTATCTATCTATCTATCTATCTATCTATCTGTCTATCTATTCATCTATCTATCTATCTATCTATCTATCTATCTATCTATCTATCTTATCTATATATCTATATTAATTTGATTAGACTAAATCATTATTAATTATCAATTTTTTACTTTGAAAGGCACCTGGCAGACCTTCACACACAGACAGACACATACAAAAATGTGTGTCTATCAAACTATCTATCTATCTGTCTATCTATCTATCTATCTATCTATCTATCTATCTATCTATCTATCTATCTATCTATCTATCTATCTATCTATCTATCTATCTCATCTATATATCTATATTAATTTGATTAGACTAAATCATTATTAATTATCAAATCTTTACTTTGAAAGGCACCTGGCAGACCTTCACACACAGACAGACACATACAAAAATGTGTGTCTATCAAACTATCTATCTATCTGTCTATCTATCTATCTATCTATCTATCTATCTATCTATCTAATCTATCTATCTATCTATCTATCTATCTATCTATCTATCTATCTATCTATCTATCTATCTATCTATCTATCTATCTATCTATCTCATCTATCTATCTTATCTATATATCTATATTAATTTCATTATACAAAATGATTATTAATTCTCAAATCTTTACTTTGAAAGGAACCTGGCAGATCTTCACACACACACAGACACACACACAAAAATGTGTCAATCAAACTATCTATCTATCTGTCTATATATTTATCTATCTATCTATCCCAATTTTATAAGGCTAAATGATTATTAATTCTCAAATCTTTACTTTGAAAGGCACCTGGCAGACCTTCACACACACACACAGACACACACAAACAAAAATGTGAGTGTATCTATCTATCTATCTATCTATCTATCTATCTATCTATCTATCTATCTATCTATCTATCTATCTATCTATCTGTCTATCTATCTATCTATCTATCTATCTATCTATCTATCTATCTATCTATCTATCTATCCATCTATCTATCTATCTATCTATCTATCTAAGCTATATATCTATATTAATTTCATTCGACCAAATGAATATTACTTCTCAAATCTTTACTTTGAAAGGCACCTGGCAGACATTCACATACACACATATAGACACACACAAACAAAAACGTCTGTCTATCAAACTATCAATCAATCTATCAATCTATCAATCTATCTATCTATCTATCTATCTGTCTGTCTATCTATCTGTCTATCTATCTATCTATCTATCTATCTATCTATCTAT
>JAJDFG010000254.1:275000-282500 GCA_021039105.1 Scomber colias
TCTATCTATCTGTTTGTCTATCTATCATTCTATCTTTCTATCTATCTATCTATCTATCGATATATCTATCGATGTATCTATCGATGTATCTATGTATCTATCTATCTATCTATCTATCTATTTAGATAGATAGACCTGGTCTATAGATATCTATCTTATCTATCGATGTATCTATCTATCTATCTATCTATTGATGTATCTATCTATCTGTCTATCTGTCTATCTGTCTGTCTATCTATCTATCTATCGATCTATCTATCTATCTATATTAATTTCATTAGACTAAATGATTATTAATTCCAATATCTTTACTTTGAAAGGCACCTGGCAGACCTTAACACACACACACAGACTCACACAAACAAAAATGTCTGTCTATCTATCTATCTATCTATCTATCTATCTAAACTTGTCTTAATTTTATTAGACTAAATGGTTATTAATTCTCAAATATTGATTTGAGTTGTAATCCATTTTCTTAGCAGAACCCATAGAAAGGTTGATTTTTAAATACATTTAGTTCAATGTGATGAATTCTGATATATTTGAGTGTTTTATTGTATGTCCAAAAGAATAAATGATTCAGTGATTAGTTGCATTAACTTGCTGAGAACAGACGAATAAAGCCATAAAAAGTTAGTTGTAATCCATTCTGGTAGCAAAACCCATAGAAAGGTTGATTTCTAAACACAATTATTTCAATGTGATGAATTCTGAAATATCTGAGTGTTTTAGTGTATCTCCAACGAGAATAAGTGATAAATTGATTAGTTGCGTGAACTTGCTGAGAACAGACGAATAAAGCCATAAAAAGTTAGTTGTAATCCATTTTCTCAGCAGAACCCATAGAAAGGTTGATTTCTAAACACAATTAGTTCAATGTGATGAATTCTGATATATCTGAGTGTTTTAGTGTATGTCCAAAGAGAATAAATGATTCAGTGATTAGTTGCATGAACTTGCTGGAAATAGACCAATTGAACCATAAAAAGTTAGTTGTAATCCATTTTCTTAGCAGAACCCATAGAAAGGTTGATTTTTAAATACAATTAATTCAATGTGATAAATTCTGATATATCTGAGAGTTTTAGTGTACGTCCAAAGGAATAAATGATTCAGTGATTAGTTGCATGAACTTGCTGAGAACAGACGAATAAAGCCATAAAAAGTTATGTAATCCATTCCCTCAGCAGAACCCATAGAAAGATTGATTTTTGAACACAATTAGTTCAATGTGATGAATTCTGATATATCTGAGTGTTTTAGTATATGTCGAAAGGCAATAAATGATTTAGTGACTAGTTGCATGAACTTGCTGAGAACAGACGATAAAGCCATAAAAAGTTAGTTGTAATCAATTTTCACAGCAGAACCATAGAAAGATTAATTTTTGAACTCAATTAGTTCAATGTGATGAATTCTGATATATCTGAGTGTTTTAGTGTATCTCCCAAGACAATAAGTGATTCAGTGATTAGTGGCATGAACTTGCTGAGAACAGACGAATAAATCCATAAAAAGTTAGTTGTAATCCATTTTCTTAGCAGAACCCATAGAAAGGTTAATTTCTCAACTCAATTAGTTCAATGTGATGAATTCTGATATATCTGAGTTTTTTAGTGTATGTCGAAAGGGAATAAATGATTTAGTGACTAGTTGCATGAACTTGCTGAGAACAGACGAATAAAGCCATAAAAAGTTAGTTGTAATCCACTTTCGTAGCAGAACCCATGGAAAGGTTGATTTCTGAACACAATTAGTTCAATGTGATGTAATCTGAAATATCTGAGTGTTTTAGTGTATCTCCAAAGAGAATAAGTGATTCAGTGATTGGTTGCATGAACTTGCTGAGAACAGACGAATAAAACCATAAAAAGTTAGCTGTAATCCATTCTCTTAGTAGAACCCATAGAAAGGTTTATTTCTCAACACAATTAGTTCAATGTGATGAATTCTGATATATCTGAGTGTTTTAGTGTATGTCCAAAGAGAATAAATGATTCAGTGATTAGTTGCATGAACTTGCTGGAAATAGACCAATTGAACCATAAAAAGTAGTTGTAATCCATTTTCTTAGCAGAACCCATAGAAAGGTTGATTTCTAAACACAATTAATTCAATGTGATAAATTCTGATATATCTGAGAGTTTTAGTGTATGTCCAAAAGAATAAATGATTCAGTGATTAGTTGCATGAACTTGCTGAGAACAGACGAATAAAGCCATAAAAAGTTATGTGATCCATTCCCTTAGCAGAACCCATAGAAAGGTTGATTTCTAAACACAATTAGTTCAATGTGATGAATTCTGATATATCTGAGTGTTTTAGTGTATCTCCAACGAGAATAAGTGATTAAGTGATTAGTTGCATGAACTTGCTGAGAACAGACGAATAAAGCCATAAAAAGTTAGTTGTAATCCATTTTCTCTGCAGAACCCATAGAAAGGTTGATTTCTAAACACATTTAGTTCAATGTGATGAATTCTGATATATATGAGTGTTTCAGTGTATGTCCAAAGAGAATAAATGATTCAGTGATTAGTTACATGAACTTGCTGAGAATAGACGAATAAAGCCATAAAACGTTTAGTCTATAAGACATTTAGTCTTCTAAAATTGAGATAGATAGATAGATAGATAGATAGATAGATAGATAGATAGATAGATAGATAGATAGATAGATAGATAGATAGATAGACACAGATAGATATATAGATAGATAGATAGATAGATATACACATAGATAGATATATCGATAGATAGATAGATAGATAGATAGATAGATAGATAGATAGATAAGTAGATAGATAGATAGATAGATAGATAGATAGATAGATAGATAGATAGATAGATAGATAGATAGATAGATAGATAGATAGATAGATAGATACACATTTATGTTTGTTTGTGTCTGTGTGTGAAGGTATGACAGGTGCCTTTCAAAGTAAAGATTGGAAAATTAATAATAATTTAGTCTAATGAAATTAATATAGATATATAGGTAAGATTGATAGATAAGATAGATAGATAGATAGATAGATTGATAGATAGATAGATAGATAGATAGATAGATAGATAGATAGATAGATAGATAGATAGATAGATAGATAGATAGATAGATAGACAGACATTTTTGTTTGTTTGTGTATGTGTGTGTGTGTGTGTGTGTGTGTGTGTGTGTGTGTGTGAAGTTCTGCCAGGTGCCTTTCAAAGTAAAGATTTGAGAATTAATAATCATTTAGTCTAATGAAATTAATATAGATATACAGATAAGATAGATAGATAGATAGATACAGTAGATAGATAGATAGATAGATAGATAGATAGATAGATAGATAGATAGATAGATAGATAGATAGATAGATAGACATTTTTGTTTGTTTGTGTATGTGTGTGTGTGTGTGTGTGTGTCTGTGTTTGTGAAGGTCTGCCAGGTGCCTTTCAAAGTAAAGATTTGAGAATTAATAATCATTTAGTCTAATGACATTAATATAGATATACAGATAAGATAGATAGATAGATAGATAGATAGATAGATAGATAGATAGATAGATAGATAGATAGATAGATAGATAGATAGATAGATAGACACATAGATAGATATATCGATAGGTATATCGATAAATAGATAGGTAGATAGATAGATAGATAGATAGATAGATAGATATATAGATAGATAGATAGATAGATAGATAGATAGATAGATAAATAGGTAGATAGATAGATAGATAGATAGATAGATAGATAGATAGATAGATAGATAGATAGATAGATAAATAGATAGATAGATAGATACATCGATAGATAGATAGATACACATTTATGTTTGTGTGTGTCTGTGTGTGAAGGTCTGCCCGGTGCCTTTCAAAGTAAAGATTTGAGAATTAATAATCATTTATTCTAATGAAATAAATATAGATATATAGATTAGATAGATTGATAGATAGATAGATTGATAGATAGATAGATAGATAGACCCATAGATAGATATATCGATACATAGATAGATAGATAGGTAGATAGATAGATAGATAGATAGATAGATAGATAGATAGATAGATAGATAGATAGATAGATAGATAGATAGATAGATAGATAGATAGATAGATTGACAGATAGACAGACATTTTTGTTTGTGTGTGTCTGTGTGTGTGTGTGTGAAGGTCTGCCGGGTGCCTTTCAAAGTAAAGATTTGAGAATTAATAATCATTTAGTCTAATGAAATTAATATAGATATATAGATGAGATAGATAGATAGAGATATAGATAGAGATATAGATAGATAGATAGATAGATAGATAGATAGATAAATAGATAGATAGATAGATAGATAGATAGATAGATAGATAGATAAATAGATAGATAGATAGATAGATAGATAGATAGATAGATAGATAGATAGATAGATAGGTAGATACATAGATAGATAGATAGATAGATAGATAGATGGATAGATAGATAGACAGATAGGTAGATAGATAGATAGATAGATAGATAGATAGATAGATAGATAGATAGATAGATAGATAGATAGATAGATAGATAGATAGATAGATAGACAGACATTTTTGTTTGTTTGTGTATGTGTGTGTGTGTGTGTGTGTGTGTGTGTGTGTGTGTGTGTGTGTGTGTGTGTGTGTGTGTGTGTGTGTGTGAAGGTCTGCCAGGTGCCTTTCAAAGTAAAGATTTGAGAATTAATAATCATTTAGTCTAATGAAATTAATATAGATATACAGATAAGATAGATAGATAGATAGATACAGTAGGTAGATAGATAGATAGATAGATAGATAGATAGATAGATAGATAGATAGATAGATAGATAGATAGATAGATAGATAGATAGATAGATACATCGATAGATACATCGATAGATACATCGATAGATAGATAGATACACATTTATGTTTGTTTGTGTCTGTGTGTGAAGGTCTGACAGGTGCCTTTCAAAGTAAAGATTGGAGAATTAATAATAATTTAGTTTAATGAAATTAATATAGATATATAGGTAAGATTGATAGATAAGATAGATAGATAGATAGATAGATTGATAGATAGATAGATAGATAGATAGATAGATAGATAGATAGACAGACAGACATTTTTGTTTGTTTGTGTATGTGTGTGTGTGTGTGTGTGTGTGTGTGTGTGTGTGTGTGTGTGTGTGTGTGTGAAGGTCTGCCAGGTGCCTTTCAAAGTAAAGATTTGAGAATTAATAATCATTTAGTCTAATGAAATTAATATAGATATACAGATAAGATAGATAGATAGATAGATTCAGTAGATAGATAGATAGATAGATAGATAGATAGATAGATAGATAGATAGATAGATAGATAGATAGATAGATAGATAGATAGATAGATACATCGATAGATAGATAGATACACATTTATGTTTGTGTGTGTCTGTGTGTGAAGGTCTGCCCGGTGCCTTTCAAAGTAAAGATTTGAGAATTAATAATCATTTATTCTAATGAAATAAATATAGATATATAGATTAGATAGATTGATAGATAGATAGATTGATAGATAGATAGATAGATAGATAGATAGATAGATAGATAGATAGATAGATAGATAGATAGATAGATAGATAGATAGATAGATAGATAGATAGATAGATAGATAGATAGATAAATAGATAGATAGATAGATAGATAGATAGATAGATAGATAGATTGACAGATAGACAGACATTTTTGTTTGTGTGTGTCTGTGTGTGTGTGTGAAGGTCTGCCAGGTGCCTTTCAAAGTAAAGATTTGAGAATTAATAATCATTTATTCTAATGAAATAAATATAGATATATAGATTAGATAGATTGATAGATAGATAGATTGATAGATAGATAGATAGATAGATAGATAGATAGACACATAGATAGATATATCGATACATAGATAGATAGATAGGTAGATAGATAGATAGATAGATAGATAGATAGATAGATAGATAGATAGATAGATAGATAGATAGATAGATAAATAGATAGTTAGATAGATAGATAGATAGATAGATAGATAGATAGATAGATAGATAGACAGACATTTTTGTTTGTTTGTGTATGTGTGTGTGTGTGTGTGTGTGTGTGTGTGTGTGTGTGTGTGTGTGTGTGTGTGTGTGTGTGTGTTTGAAGGTCTGCCAGGTGCCTTTCAAAGTAAAGATTTGAGAATTAATAATCATTTAGTCTAATGAAATTAATATAGATATACAGATAAGATAGATAGATAGATAGATACAGTAGGTAGATAGATAGATAGATAGATAGATAGATAGATAGATAGATAGATAGATAGATAGATAGATAGATAGATAGATAGATAGATAGATAGATACATCGATAGATACATCGATAGATACATCGATAGATAGATAGATACACATTTATGTTTGTTTGTGTCTGTGTGTGAAGGTCTGACAGGTGCCTTTCAAAGTAAAGATTTGAGAATTAATAATCATTTAGTCTAATGAAATTAATATAGATATACAGATAAAGATAGATAGATAGATAGATAGATAGATAGATAGATAGATAGATAGATAGATAGATAGATAGATAGATAGATAGATAGATAGATAGATAGATAGATAGATAGATAGATAAATAGATAGATAGATAGATAGATACATCGATAGATAGATAGATACACATTTATGTTTGTGTGTGTCTGTGTGTGAAGGTCTGCCCGGTGCCTTTCAAAGTAAAGATTTGAGAATTAATGATCATTTATTCTAATGAAATAAATATAGATATATAGATTAGATTGATAGATAGATAGATAGATAGATTGATAGATAGATAGATAGATAGATAGATAGATAGATAGATAGACACATAGATAGATAGATAGACCCATAGATAGACATATCGATAGATAGATAGATAGATCGGTAGATAGATAGATAGATAGATAGATAGATAGATAGATAGATAGATAGATAGATAGATAGATAGATAGATAGATAGATAGATAGATAGATAGATAGATTGACAGATAGACAGACATTTTTGTTTGTGTGTGTCTGTGTGTGTGTGTGTGAAGGTCTGCCAGGTGCCTTTCAAAGTAAAGATTTGAGAATTAATAATCATTTAGTCTAATGAAATTAATATAGATATATAGATGAGATAGATAGATAGAGATATAGATAGAGATATAGATAGATAGATAGATAGATAGATAGATAGATAAATAGATAGATAGATAGATAGATAGATAGATAGATAGATAGATAGATACATAGATAGATAGATAGATAGATAGATAGATAGATAGATAGATAGATAGATAGATAGGTAGATACATAGATAGATAGATAGATAGATAGATAGATGGATAGATAGATAGACAGATAGGTAGATAGATAGATAGATAGATAGATAGATAGATAGATAGATAGATAGATAGATAGATAGATAGATAGATAGATAGATAGATAGATAGATAGACAGACATTTTTGTTTGTTTGTGTATGTGTGTGTGTGTGTGTGTGTGTGTGTGT
>JAJDFG010000254.1:287500-297500 GCA_021039105.1 Scomber colias
AGATAGATAGATAGATAGACACATAGATAGATATATCGATAGATAGATAGATAGATAGGTAGATAGATAGATAGATAGATAGATAGATAGATAGATAGATAGATAGATAGATAGATAGATAGATAGATAGATAGATAGATAGATAGATAGATAGATTGACAGATAGACAGACATTTTTGTTTGTGTGTGTCTGTGTGTGTGTGTGAAGGTCTGCCGGGTGCCTTTCAAAGTAAAGATTTGAGAATTAATAATCATTTAGTCTAATGAAATTAATATAGATATATAGATGAGATAGATAGATAGAGATATAGATAGATAGATAGATAGATAGATAGATAGATAGATAGATAGATAGATAGATAGATAGATAGATAGATAGATAGATAGATAGATAGATAGATAGATACACATTTATGTTTGTGTGTGTCTGTGTGTGAAGGTCTGCCCGGTGCCTTTCAAAGTAAAGATTTGAGAATTAATAATCATTTATTCTAATGAAATAAATATAGATATATAGATAAAATAGATAGATAAGATAGATAGATGTATCTATAGATAGATACATCGATAGATACATCGATAGATACATCGACAGATACATCGATAGATAAATAGATAGATACATCGATAGATAGATAGATAGATAGATAGATAGATAGATAGATAGATAGATAGATAGATAGATAGATAGATAGATAGATAGATAGATAGATAGATAGATAGATAGACACTTATGTTTGTTTGTGTCTGTTTGTGAAGGTCTGCCAGGTGCCTTTCAAAGTAAAGATTTGAGAATTAATAATCATTTAGTCTAATGAAATTAATATAGATATATAGATAAGATAGATAGATAGATAGATAGATAGATAGATAGATAGATAGATAGATAGATAGATAGATAGATAGATAGATAGATAGATATATCGATAGATAGATAGATAGATGGATAGATAGATAGATAGATAGATAGATAGATAGATAGATAGATAGATAGATAGATAGATAGATAGATACACATTTATGTTTGTGTGTGTCTGTGTGTGAAGGTCTGCCCGGTGCCTTTCAAAGTAAAGATTTGAGAATTAATAATCATTTATTCTAATGAAATAAATATAGATATATAGATAAGATAGATTGATAGATAGATAGATTGATAGATAGATAGATAGATAGATAGACACATAGATAGATATATCGATACATAGATAGATAGATAGGTAGATAGATGGATAGATAGATAGATAGATAGTTTGATAGACTCACATTTTTGTTTGTGTGTGTCTGTTTGTGTGTGTGTGAAGGTCTGCCAGGTGCCTTTCAAAGTAAACATTTGAGAATTAATAATCATTTAGTCTAATGACATTAATATAGATATATACAGATAAGATAGATAGATAGATAGATAGATAGATAGATAGATAGATAGATAGATAGATAGATAGATAGATAGATAGATAGATAGATAGATAGTTAGATAGATAGATAGATAGATAGATAGATAGATAGATAGATAGATAGATAGATAGATAGATAGATAGATAGATAGATAGATAGATAGATAGATATGTTTGTGTTTGTCTGTGTGTGTGTGAATGTCTACTATCTCCTCACATTCAGTCTTCTTCAGGGAGGATAAATGCATACTTGCACTTCCAAAAATGTATTTTCTTTATCAAATAATCCTAGTTTAACAGCAGAAAACATTGTCATTGATAGATAGATGTAAGAGTTCCAGATGTAAGAGTTCTGTCTTTTGTGGTCTGTGTGCATGTGTGTGTGTGTGAATTTTTTAATAATCATTTTGCCTCATTAAATTAATCTGGGTGCCATCACTCACATATTGACCTTTGACCTGAGAACATCGTTGACATGCTTTTACTGTAGTAATGGAGCTCAGTGTGATTTTCCATTGCTTAAAGAAAATGCTGTGACTTTAATTGATTCTAAAATGATGGAAGTGATAGATAAATAGATAGATAGATGTAAGGGTTCTGTGTGTGCTGTTTCAGTAGACGGATGCTTTTCATTTCTAATTTCTCCTAGTCTTTTCAATTGAGTCAAAGATCTTCCAAATCAACCATCACTACAGTACTGTTGCTTCATTGTCCCATATGTGACCTACTATGTAGAAGTGTGGAGGAACACATAGAAAACAAACACAGATCCAACATCTTCACCCTGTAAAAAAAAAGTGGAGCCATAAGAATTATGGCACTAAAGTAAAAGCACTAAAGTTTAAGGATCTGGTTTTACTTCAAAACTTTTAATAATATCCAAGGGTTGTTTTAAATGATTTGGTACAGTGTGTCTTTTTGACTTGTTGAATGTGTTTTGGCTTTGATTTGATGATTGAATGATTCATATTTTGTTGGTTATTTTACTGTTATTTCTATTTTGGTATGTGTCCTTGTCTATATATTCTACTTTCTATAATAATAAATGAATAAACGAAATAAGAACTTCTGGTCTCCGGCGCTTCAGCAGCGTCCCTGAATGCCTCCAACACAGTGGCCGGACAGCGACACTCAGTGGCTGATTGGAGCAACTGCAGCTTGTTTCTATACTTCTGAGCTTCACTGTTTTAGGCTCACTCCTGATTTTTATGTGTGTATGAACTTTTAAACTGTCCGCAGCAAGATGAGATGTTAATGTGTGTTATAAATATTGTATATTTCAGTTTAATGACTATCTTTTAACATGTGAGAAGTAGAGTAACGCATTAAAAGATGTATTGTTGCGTTTTTCTTTGACAGTCTGTGGAGACTGTTGAAATAAAGCAGCTCTGTACACGAACTGCTCATCAGTGATCAGACACAGTGGAGAAAATGGTAAGTTTAGGTGAATTTTTTTATTTGAAAAGTGACTGTGTAATGCTTAAAATGTCTCTAGCAACTGGCTGCTATACTGCTACTGACACATACAGACACAAACAGAAAGTGTTTTGATCCACAGAAACAATAAAGATAGGAAACATGTTTTTAGGAAGTTTTATTGTAGTTTTTTTGTTGCTGTTTATATTAGTTTATTAAAGATATTTGCTTGTGTGTGCATATAGAGTGTCTACTCTATATGCTCTGTAAAGCAACGCTACCACCACTGAGCTTCACTGTTTCCCCAGTTTGTAATTTGTAACCTCATACATTTTTGTAAATAAGTGAGAAAAAAGTCAGAAAATGAGGAACGCGTCACAAATTTGTGTGTCATCCTTGCACCTCTGTCGTGTACATCTTCTCTGTCCCAATTCCTCACACTTCTGACCAATATCTATCTGCTGTCCGTGAGCATGTCGAACTCAGCCAATCAAGTTGCTGTATCTGCAAATCTGAAACTGAGATTTAGAGTACAGACAAACTTCCATGTTATGTTGTAATCCTTAAGATTTCAGTCCTGGTTAATTTGGCAAGTGCAATTTAATAATACAGCAAACACTTATCAAGCAGATAAAACAGGGAACTGGGTATCTGTTTGCAGAACAACCAGCAAAACTGGCTGCATTTTAAGGAAACCACCCCTGTAACTTTCCCTGAGATAACACGACCCATAAAGGAAACCACCTGTCTGCAGCACTGTCACAGCATCAGGTGGGGGAGCATACGGATGCAACATGTGCAGCAAAGTTTTCCATTCGGTGTACAGAGAATGCACCCCACCCCCTTTTGACTCTTCAGGCTGTACCAACCCCGACTTATCTATCTATCTATCTATCTATCTATCTATCTATCTATCTATCTATCTATCTATCTATCTATCTATCTATCTATCTATCACAGTACTGTAGTGTTGGTTGATTTAGCAGATCTTTGACTCAATTAATATGAATAAATGACTAGAAATTAGAAATGAAAAGCATCTGTCAACTGAAAGTTCATGCAACTAATCATTGAATCACTTATATTCTCTTTGGACAAACACTAAAAAACTCAGATATTTCAGAATGCATCACATTGAAATAATTGTGTTTAGAAATCAACCTTTCTATGGGTTCTGCTAAGAGAATGGATTACAACTAACTTTTTATGGCTTTATTCGTCTATTCTCAGCAAGTTCATGCAACTAATCACTGAATCACTCATATTCTCTTTGGACATACACTAAAACACTCAGATATTTCAGAATTCATCACATTGAACTAATTGTGTTTAGAAATCAACCTTTCTATGGGTTCTCCTAAGAGAATGGATTACAACTAACTTTTTATGGCTTTATTCGTCTGTTCTCAGCAAGTTCATGCAACTAATCACTGAATTACTCATTCTATTTGGACATACACTTAAAACACTCAAATATTTCAGAATTCATCACATTGAACTAATTGTGTTTAGAAATCAACCTTTCTATGGGTTCTGCTAAGAGAATGGATTACAACTAACTTTTTATGGCTTTATTCGTCTATTCTCAGCAAGTTCATGCAACTAATCACTGAATTACTTATTCTCTTAGGAGATACACTAAAATACTCAGATATATCAGAAATTATCACACTGAGCTAATTGTGTTTAGAAATCAACCTTTCTATGGGTTCTGCAGAGAAAATGGATTACAACTAACTTTTTATGGCTTTATTCGTCTGTTCTCAGCAAGTTCATGCAACTAATCACTGAATCACTCATATTCTCTTTGGACATACACTAAAACACTCAGATATTTCAGAATTCATCACACTGAGCTAATTGTGTTTAGAAATCAACCTTTCTATGGGTTCTGCAGAGAAAATGGATTACAACTAACTTTTTATGGCTTTATTCGTCTGTTCTCAGCAAGTTCATGCAACTAATCACTGAATTACTCATTCTATTTGGACATACACTAACACTCAAATATTTCAGAATTCATCACATTGAACTAATTGTGTTTAGAAATCAACCTTTCTATGGGTTCTCCTAAGAGAATGGATTACAACTAACTTTTTATGGCTTTATTCGTCTGTTCTCAGCAAGTTCATGCAACTAATCACTGAATTACTCATTCTATTTGAACATACACTTAAAACACTCAAATATTTCAGAATTCATCACATTGAACTAATTGTGTTTAGAAATCAACCTTTCTATGGGTTCTGCTAAGAGAATGGATTACAACTAACTTTTTATGGCTTTATTCGTCTATTCTCAGCAAGTTCATGCAACTAATCACTGAATTACTTATTCTCTTAGGAGATACACTAAAATACTCAGATATATCAGAAATTATCACACTGAGCTGATTGTGTTTAGAAATCAACCTTTCTATGGGTTCTGCAGAGAAAATGGATTACAACTAACTTTTTATGGCTTTATTCGTCTGTTCTCAGCAAGTTCATGCAACTAATCACTGAATTACTCATTCTATTTGGACATACACTAAAACACTCAAATATTTCAGAATTCATCACATTGAACTAATTGTGTTTAGAAATCAACCTTTCTATGGGTTCTGCTAAGAGAATGGATTACAACTAACTTTTTATGGCTTTATTCGTCTGTTCTCAGCAAGTTCATGCAACTAATCACTGAATTACTCATTCTATTTGGACATACACTAAAACACTCAGATATATCAGAATTCATCACACTGAGCTAATTGTGTTTAGAAATCAACCTTTCTATGGGTTCTGCAGAGAAAATGGATTTACAACTAACTTTTTATGGCTTTATTCGTCTGTTCTCAGCAAGTTCATGCAACTAATCACTGAATCATTTACTCTGTTTGGACATACACTAAAACACTCAAATATTTCAGAATTCATCACACTGAACTAATTGTGTTTAGAAATCAACCTTTCTATGGGTTCTGCAGAGAAAATGGATTACAACTAACTTTTTATGGCTTTATTCGTCTATTCTCAGCAAGTTCATGCAACTAATCACTTAATCACTCATATTCTGTTTGGACATACACTAAAACACTCACTAAAATACTCAGAATTCATCACATTGAACTAATTGTGCTTAAAAATCAACCTTTCTATGGGTTCTGCTATGAGAATGGATTACAACTAACTTTTTATGGCTTTATTCGTCTATTCTCAGCAAGTTCATGCAACTAGTCACTGAATTACTCATTCTATTTGGACATACACTAAAACACTCAAATATTTCAGTATTCATCACATTGAACTAATTGTGCTTAAAAATCAACCTTTCTATAGGTTCTGCTATGAGAATGGATTACAACTAACTTTTTATGGCTTTATTCGTCTGTTCTCAGCAAGTTCATGCAACTAATCACTGAATTACTTATTCTCTTAGGAGATACACTAAAATACTCAGATATATCAGAATTCATCACACTGAGCTAATTGTGTTTAGAAATCAACCTTTCTATGGGTTCTGCAGAGAAAATGGATTACAACTAACTTTTTATGGCTTTATTCGTCTATTCTCAGCAAGTTCATGCAACTAATCACTGAATTACTTATTCTCTTAGGAGATACACTAGAACACTCAGATATTTCAGAATTCATCACATTGAACTAATTGTGTTTAGAAATCAACCCTTTCTATGGGTTCTGCAGAGAAAACAGATTACAACTAACTTTTTATGGCTTTATTCGTCTATTCTCAGCAAATTCATGCAACTAATCACTTAATCACTCATATTCTCTTTGGACATACACTAAAACACTCACTAAAATACTCAGAATTCATCACATTGAACTAATTGTGCTTAAAAATCAACCTTTCTATGGGTTCTGCTATGAGAATGGATTACAACTAACTTTTTATGGCTTTATTCGTCTGTTCTCAGCAAGTTCATGAAAATAATCACTGAATTACTCATTCTATTTGGACATACACTAAAACACTCAAATATTTCAGAATTCATCACGTTGAACTAATTGTGCTTAAAAATCAACCTTTCTATGGGTTCTGCTATGAGAATGGATTACAACTAACTTTTTATGGCTTTATTCGTCTGTTCTCAGCAAGTTCATGCAACTAATCACTGAATTACTTATTCTCTTAGGAGATACACTAAAATACTCAGATATATCAGAATTCATCACACTGAGCTAATTGTGTTTAGAAATCAACCTTTCTATGGGTTCTGCAGAGAAAATGGATTACAACTAACTTTTTATGGCTTTATTCGTCTATTCTCAGCAAGTTCATGCAACTAATCACTGAATTACTCATTCTATTTGGACATACACTAAAACACTCAAATATTTCAGAATTCATCACACTGAGCTAATTGTTTTTAGAAATCAACCTTTCTATGGGTTCTGCAGAGAAAATGGATTACAACTAACTTTTTATGGCTTTATTCGTCTGTTCTCAGCAAGTTCATGCAACTAATCACTGAATTACTTATTCTCTTAGGAGATACACTAAAATACTCAGATATATCAGAATTCATCACATTGAACTAATTGTGCTTAAAAATCAACCTTTCTATGGGTTCTGCTATGAGAATGGATTACAACTAACTTTTTATGGCTTTATTCGTCTGTTCTCAGCAAATTCATGCAACTAATCACTGAATTACTCATTCTCTTAGGACATACACTAAAACACTCAGATATATCAGAATTCATCACACTGAGCTAATTGTGTTTAGAAATCAACCTTTCTATGGGTTCTGCTGAGAAAATGGATTACAACTAACTTTTTATGGCTTTATTCGTCTGTTCTCAGCAAATTCATGCAACTAATCACTGAATTACTCATTCTATTTGGACATACACTAAAACACTCAAATATTTCAGAATTCATCACATTGAACTAATTGTGTTTAGAAATCAACCTTTCTATGGGTTCTGCTAAGAGAATGGATTACAACTAACTTTTTATGGCTTTATTCGTCTATTCTAAGCAAGTTCATGCAACTAATCACTGAATTACTTATTCTCTTAGGAGATACACTAAAACACTCAGATATATCAGAATTCATCAAACTGAGCTAATTGTGTTTAGAAATCAACCTTTCTATGGGTTCTGCAGAGAAAATTGATTACAACTAACTTTTTATGGCTTTATTCGTCTGTTCTCAGCAAGTTCATGCAACTAATCACTGAATCATTTATTCTGTTTGGACATACACTAAAACACTCAGATATATCAGAATTCATCACATTGAACTAATTGTGCTTAAAAATCCACCTTTCTATGGGTTCTGCTATGAGAATGGATTACAACTAACTTTTTATGGCTTTATTCGTCTATTCTAAGCAAGTTCATGCAACTAATCACTGAATACTCATTCTATTTGGACATACACTAAAACACTCAAATATTTCAGAATTCATCACATTGAACTAATTGTGTTTAGAAATCAACCTTTCTATGGGTTCTGCTAAGAGAATGGATTGCAACTAACTTTTTTATGGCTTTATTCGTCTATTCTCAGCAAGTTCATGCAACTAATCACTGAATTACATATTCTCTTAGGAGATACACTAGAACACTCAGATATTTCAGAATTCATCACATTGAACTAATTGTGTTTAGAAATCAACCTTTCTATGGGTTCTGCAGAGAAAATGGATTACAACTAACTTTTTATGGCTTTATTCGTCTATTCTCAGCAAGTTCATGCAACTAATCACTGAATTACTCATTCTATTTGGACATACACTAAAACACTCAGATATATCAGAATTCATCACATTGAACTAATTGCGCTTAAAAATCAACCTTTCTATGGGTTCTGCTATGAGAATGGATTACAACTAACTTTTTATGGCTTTATTCGTCTGTTCTCAGCAAGTTCATGAAAATAATCACTAAATCATTTATTCTCTTTGGACATACACTAAACACTCAGATACATCAAATTCATCACATTGAACTAATTGTACTTAAAAAATCAACCTTTCTATGGGTTCTGCTATGAGAATGGATTACAACTAACTTTTTATGGCTTTATTCGTCTATTCTCAGCAAGTTCATGCAACTAATCACTGAATTACTTATTCTCTTAGGAGATACACTAAAACACTCAGATATATCAGAATTCATCAAACTGAGCTAATTGTGTTTAGAAATCAACCTTTCTATGGGTTCTGCAGAGAAAATTGATTACAACTAACTTTTTATGGCTTTATTCGTCTGTTCTCAGCAAGTTCATGCAACTAATCACTGAATCATTTATTCTGTTTGGACATACACTAAAACACTCAGATATATCAGAATTCATCACATTGAACTAATTGAGTTGAGAAATTAACCTTTCTATGGGTTCTGCTAAGAAAATGGATTACAACTAACTTTTTATGGATTTATTCGTCTGTTCTCAGCAAGTTCATGCAACTAATCACTAAATCACTTATTCTATTTGGACATACACTAAAACTATCAGATATTTCAGAATTCATCACACTGAGCTAATTGTGTTTAGAAATCAACCTTTCTATGGGTTCTGCAGAGAAAATGGATTACAACTAACTTTTTATGGCTTTATTCGTCTGTTCTCAGCAAGTTCATGCAACTAATCACTGAATCATTTATTCTGTTTTGACATACACTAAAACACTCAGATATATCAGAATTCATCACATTGAACTAATTGTGTTTAGAAATCAACCTTTCTATGGGTTCTGCTGAGAAAATGGATTATCACTAACTTTTTATGGCTTAATTCGTCTGTTCTCAGCAAATTCATGCAACTAATCACTGAATTACTCATATTCTCTTTGGACATACACTAAAACATTCAGTTATATCAGAATTCATCACATTGAACTAATTGTGTTTAGAAATCCACCTTTCTATGGTTTCTGCTAAGAGAATGGATTACAACTAACTTTTTATGGCTTTATTCGTCTATTCTCAGCAAATTCATGCAAATAATCACTGAATCACTAATTCTCTTTGGAGATACACTAAAAAACTCAGATATATCAGAATTCATCACATTGAACTAATTGTGTTTAGAAATCAACCTTTCTATGGGTTCTGCAAAAATAATGGATTACAACTAATTTTTTATGTTTCAATTGGTCTATTCACAGCAAGTTCATCCAAACTAATCACTGATTTGAGAATTAATATTCATTAAGTCTTATAAAATTAAGACAAGT
>JAJDFG010000254.1:335000-342500 GCA_021039105.1 Scomber colias
CAGCCAGCAGCCAACCCTGGACACCACAGTGCAGCAAAACACCTCTACTACCAGCACACAGCTGAGTCAGGACAGTGACAGCTACAGGAGAGAGCTGACCATCCTGAAGACTGAAGTAAGAGAGCTGCAACACAACAGAGAAAACCACATGGTACGACTGACAGCCCTGTCAGAGGAGCTTCAGGAGAGAGAGAGACCATCCCCAACAGACCATCCCATCACAGAAGAATCAGATAATCAACCCCCCACCACAGAGCCCCACTCGCTCAATGAAATGAGAGACAGATTCACTCAACTTGAGATCAGACAAGTGGAAATGGAACACACAATCGTCACACTCCAATCTGGGCAGACAACAGCCGAGGACAAGAACAACCCCCCACTCAGACCAAGTAACACTGAGGGGGAGAAAGGCCTATCTGCTCTCTGGGCTGAGGTAAAACGGCTCAAAGATAATGAGGAGTCTTCAATGAAGCAGACGAGGCGGCTCTGGGCTGAGGTCGAAAGACTGAAAGACAGTGAGGAGGCATTGAGGCAGGAGAGGAGGCAGCTCAGAGAAGAGGTGCAGAAGCTCCAAGACGAGATGAGAACGTTGACCAGTGAACAACCCTTGAGAGCAACACCTCCCACCCCACAAGAGGCTGCAGAGGAAATACAGGGCCCAGATGACAGTCCCAGCCAATCAGCAGCACCACCAAGCCAAGACACACAAACCCAAGAGACACCTCCTCCAACAAACAACACTAACACACCTACAGAAAGCAGCCCAACGCAAAACCCACAAATTGTTCTCCTCATAGACTCAAATGGGAGATATGTTGAAGAGAAAAAACTTTTCCCAAACCACAGAATCGCAAAATTCAAGTGCCGCAATACCAGTCATGCCATGGAACTACTGAGAGAGGATCTCCTAGGGTCCCCCAGCCATATCATCATCCACACCGGCACAAATGACCTGAGAGCACAGGGAGAAGAGGTGGCAAAGTCTATCAAGGGGGTGACAGAAAAAGCCTCTTCCACATTCCCAAACGCAAAGGTAGTCATCTCCACCCTGCTACCCAGATGGGACTTCCATCCCGCTCTCATTCAAAGGGTAAATGCACAAATTTCCAGAGACTGTGCATTAAAGCCAAATATTTATGTGGCGCCCCATCCCACCTTAGACCTGCACAGCCTGTACGACCAAGTACACATCCTCAAGGCAGTAGTCCCAACTTTTGCAAAGACACTGAAGGACGTCGCACTCAACCGCAGACCAAGCACATCCCACAGGAGCAACAGACAGATGAGTTCCCCACCCAGGCCAATAATCAGAGGACCTATTCCACCCAGAGGACACCCAGCTGCACCTAGAAGACCTGCCCCAACTGCAAGACACCATGCTGCACCCAGAGGACATCCTGTCACACCCCAGGCCAGGCCCGCTTTCCCTTCGCCAACCCCATACCACACATATGCACAGGTTGTAAGCAGAGCAAGCCCCAACTCTTCACCTGACAGAGCCCCACCATGTGATCTGAGCATACACCAGATGCTCAGTGAGCTCTACACAATCATGGTCCAGGCCTAAACCCTCTGGAACAACTGCACCGTGAACCATGGAGCGAAAATCCATCACTATTTCATCCTGGAATATACAAGGTCTGAGTTCGACTGCCTTTGGCCTCAAGAGCAGGAACCCAGACTTCACCAATGAAATCAAAAATACAGACATTATTGTCCTACAGGAGACATGGCACAGAGGAGATGGTCCAACTGGCTGCCCTGTAAACTACAGAGAGCTTGTAGTACCATCCTCCAAGCTAACAGGAATCAAACAGGGAAGAGACTCGGGAGGTATACTAATATGGTACAAATCTGAATTGACCCACTCCATTAAGGTAATCAATACAGGAACATTTTACATCTGGTTAGAAATAAATAAAGAACTCACATCAACTGAGAAAAATATCTTCTTATGTGCCACCTACATTCCCCCAAATGAATCCCCATATTTTAAAGAGGACATGTTCTCCATCCTAGAGGAAGGAATTAACCACTTCCAGGCTTATGGTCACATTGTAATTTGTGGAGACCTGAATGCCAGGACAGGCCGAGAACGAGACACCCTGAGCACCCAGGGGGACAAACATCTACCAGGAGGTAGAAACATCCTCTCCCCAATATGCCCCCCCAGGCATAACTACGACAAAACAACAAACAAACATGGGTCACAACTCCTGCAGCTCTGTCGTTCACTGGGACTGTACATAGTCAACGGGAGAGTCCGAGGGGACTCCTATGGTAAGTTTACCTACAGCTCATCTCTGGGTAACAGCACAGTAGATTACTTCATCACAGATCTCAGCCTAGTGTCTCTCAGAGCGTTCACAGTCAGCTCACTAACACCCCTATCAGACCACAGCAAAACCACACTTTATTTGAACAGATCAACATGCAATCTGGAGGTATCACAGCAAACCAAACTACACCCTATTAAAACATGCTACAAATGGAAAGAAAATAGTGCAGAAATATACCAAAATGCAATTCGGCAACAACAAGTACAAGTACTTTTAGACAATTTTTTGGAAAAAGCATTCCAACATAACAGTGAGGGTGTAAACAAGGCGGTAGAAAGCCTAAATAAGATATTTGACCTCGCAGCATCCCTATCAAACCTAAAGGCCTCAAACAGAAAAGCCAAAAACAACAAAAAACATGACAAATGGTTTGACAATGAATGTAAAAATCTCAGAAAGACATTAAGGAATCTGTCAAACCAAAAACACAGAGACCCAGACAACCACCACACACGCCTTCACTATAATGAAACATTAAAACAGTATAAAAACACAGTAAGGAAAAAAAGAGACCAACATGTTAGAAACCAGTTACACACCATTGAAGAATCCATAAAAACAAATAAATTCTGGGAAAATTGGAACACTCTAAATAAACAAAAACATGAGGATCTTCCCATTCAAAATGGAGATGTATGGGTAAACCACTTCACCAATCTATTTGGCCCAATAGAGAAAAATGAACACCAAAAACACATACAAGAGAAACTAGAAAAATTAGAGACAACCATAAAAGACTACCAGAACCCATTAGACTCCCCAATTACACTAAAAGAACTACAGGACAAAATAAAATCAATTGAAACCAAGAAAGCCTGTGGTGTTGATGGCATCTTAAATGAAATGATAAAGTTCACAGACCTCAAATTCCAATTGGCCATATTAAAACTCCTGAACACTGTCCTTAGCGCTGGGATCTTCCCCAATATTTGGAACCAAGGACTGATAACACCACTCCACAAAAGTGGCGACAAAATCGACCCCAATAACTACCGTGGAATCTGTGTTAACAGCAACCTTGGGAAAATCCTCTGTATGATCATGAACCACAGACTCCTTCATTTCCTCACTGAGAATAATGTCCTGAGCAAATCCCAAATTGGCTTCCTACCAAATTATCGTACAACAGACCATATTTTTACCCTCAGCACCCTGATTGACCACCAAATAAACACAAATAAAGGCAAATTATTCTCCTGTTTCGTTGATTTTAAAAAGGCATTCGATTCTATTTGGCACGAGGGTCTGCTGTACAAACTTTTGGAAAGTGGGGTTGGAGGAAAAACATATGACATCATAAAGTCAATGTACACAAACAACAAGTGCGCCATTAAGATCGGCAAAAAACACACGGACTTCTTCCCCCAGAGCCGAGGTGTTAGACAGGGATGCAGTCTGAGCCCAACCCTCTTCAACATATATATTAATGAATTGGCAAAGTCACTAGAGCAGTCTGTAGCAGCTGGCATCACTCTAGTAGACACAGAAATTAAATGCCTACTGTTCGCAGATGACTTGGTGTTGCTGTCTCCGACCAAAGAAGGATTACAACAACACCTTGATCTTCTGCACAACTTCTCCCAAACCTGGGCCTTAACAGTGAATCTGACCAAGACTAAAATTATGATATTCGAAAAAGGACCCAGCCTCCACCACCACAAATACAAATTCTTCCTTGACAAGACATCATTAGAACATACAAAAAATTACACCTACCTCGGCCTAAACATCAGCACCACAGGTAAATTCAACAAAGCTGTGAACGACCTGAGAGACAAGGCGAGACGGGCTTTTTACACCATCAAAAAGAACATCAAATTAGACATCCCAATTCAGATCTGGCTCAAAATATTGGACAGCGTTATAGAACCCATTTCTCTTTATGGTTGCGAGGTCTGGGGTCCACCTGCCAACCAAGATTTTACGAAATGGGATAAACACCAAATTGAGACTCTGCATGCAGAATTCTGCAAATCCATCCTCCGTGTCCAACGCAAAACACCGAACAATGCATGCAGAGCAGAATTAGGACGATACCCACTAATTATCAAAATTCAAAAGAGAGCAATTAAATTTTATGATCACCTTAAAGAAAGTGATCACAGTACGCTCCATAAAAAAGCCCTGACCCACAGAGAGACTGTAGAGAGATGTCCCCTCAGCCAACTGGTTCTGGGACTCCGTCAACAAACACCAGCAGAACCACCAAACAGAAATCCCATCAGACTAAACCAAATTATAAGAAAACAAAAAGAAAACTATCTGACACACTGGGAAGAATCAACCAGAAACCAAAGCAAATTGGAATGTTATTTGGCCCTAAATCGAAAATACACAGTGGCAGAATACCTGAGCACTGTGACCGATCCCAAGCTCAGGAAGTCGTTGACTATGTACAGACTCAGTGAGCACAGCCTCGCCATCGAGAAAGGCCGTCACAGACAGACCTGGCTCCCCAGAGAAGACAGACTATGCACCCACTGCACACAATACCAGGTGGAGACCGAGCTGCACTTCCTTACCACCTGCAAATTGTACCAAGACATCAGAGACGCGTACTTCCCACAGATCACCAACACCCACCAACAATTTGAGACCTTAAGCAATATCAAAAAACTCCCATACCTGCTGGGTGAAGTACAGCAATGTGCCAACATAGCAGCAAAATTTGTAAACTGCTGTGACCACAGAAGGACGTCCAGCAGGCAGGAAGGACAGACCTAGACCATGTCCTCCTGCTGGACAGTCCCTAATCCTAACCCTAATATATTTTCCATTTCTTAATGCCTTTGTGCAGTGAAATTTTATTCATAATTTAATTATAATTATTATTGTTATTATTATTATTATTATTGTTATTATTATTGTTGTTATTATTATTGTTATTATTATTGTTATTATTATCATTATTATTATTGTTATTATTATTATTGTTATTATTAATATTATTATTATTATTATTATTATTATTTTTTTTTTCTTCCTGTATTTTCTCTTTAGATGTTTATCTGCTGTTTTTTGCTTTGGCAATGTAAACATATGTTTCCCATGCCAATAAAGCCCCATTGAATTGAATTGAATTGAATTGGATAGATAGATAGACACATAGATAGATATATCGATAGATAGATAGATAGATAGATAGATAGATAGATAGATAGATAGATAGATAGATAGATAGATAGATACATAGATGGATAGATAGATAGATAGATAGATAGATAGATAGATAGATAGATAGACAGAAAGACAGAAAGACAGATAGACTGATAGATAGATAGATAGATAGATACATACATACATTGATAGATACATACATACATTGATAGAAACACATTTATGTTTGTCTGTGTCTGTGTGTGTGTGAAGGTCTGCCAGGTGCCTTTCAAAGTAAAGATTTGAGAATTAATAATCATTTAGTCTAATGAAATTAATATAGATATATAGATAAGATAGATAGATTAGATAGATAGATAGATAGATAGATAGATAGATAGATAGATAGATAGATAGATAGATAGATAGATAGACAGATAGATAGATAGATAGATAGATAGATATATCGATAGATAGATAGATAGATAGATAGATAGATAGATAGATAGATAGATAGATAGATAGATAGATAGATAGATATACCTTTTTGTTTGAGTGTGTCTGTGTGTGTGAAGGTCTGCCAGGTGCCTTTCAAAGTGAAGATTTGAGAATTAATAATCATTTATTCTCATGAAATGCATATAGATATATAGATAAGATAGATAGATAGATAGATAGATAGATAGATAGATAGATAGATGGATAGATGGATAGATAGATAGACACATAGATAGATAGATAGATAGATAGATAGATAGATAGATAGATAGATAGATAGATGGATAGATAGATAGACACATAGATAGATATATCGATAGATAGATAGATAGATAGATAGATAGATAGATAGATAGATAGATAGATAGATAGATAGATAGATAGATAGATAGATAGATAGATAGATAGATAGATTGATTGATAGATAGATAGACAGACATTTTTGTTTGTGTTTGTCTGTGTGTATGTCAAGGTCTGCCAGGTGCCTTTCAAAGTAAAGGTTTGAGAATTAATAATCATTTAGTCTAATAAAATTCATATAGATAGATAGATAGATAGATAGATAGATAGATAGATAGATAGATAGATAGATAGATAGATAGATAGATAGATAGATAGATAGATAGATAGATAGATGGAAAGATATATAGATAGATAGATAGATATATACACATTTATGTTTGTGTGCGTCTGTGTGTGTGTTAATGGTCTGGCCAGGTGCCATTCAAAGTAAAGATTAGAGAATTAATAATCATTTAGTCTTATAAAATTGAGATAGATAGATAGATAGATAAGATAGATAGATTAGATAGATAAATAGATAGATAGATAGATAGATAGATAGATAGATAGATAGATAGATAGATAGATAGATAGATAGACAGAAAGACAGATAGACTGATAGATAGATAGATAGATAGATAGATAGATAGATAGATAGATAGATAGATAGATAGATAGATAGATAGATAGATAGATAGATAGATACATACATACATACATTGATAGAAACACATTTATGTTTGTCTGTGTCTGTGTGTGTGTGAAGGTCTGCCAGGTGCCTTTCAAAGTAAAGATTTGAGAATTAATAATCATTTAGTCTAATGAAATTAATATAGATATATAGATAAGATAGATAGATTAGATAGATAGATAGATAGATAGATAGATAGATAGATAGATAAATAGATAGATAGATAGATACATACATACATTGATAGAAACACATTTATGTTTGTCTGTGTCTGTGTGTGTGTGTGAAGGTCTGAAAGGTGCCTTTCAAAGTAAATATTTGAGAATTAATAATCATTTAGTCTAATAAAATTCATATAGATAGATAGATAGATAGATAGATAGATAGATAGATAGATAAATAGATAGATAGATAGATAGATAGATAGATAGATAGATAGATAGATAGATAGATAGATAGATAGATAGATAGGTAGATAGATAGATAGATAGATAGATAGATACACATTTATGTTTGTGTGCGTCTGTGTGTGTTAATGGTCTGGCCAGGTGCCATTCAAAGTAAAGATTAGAGAATTAATAATCATTTAGT